>ML322673.1:0-22580 GCA_005239505.1 Nicotiana paniculata
TTATAATTTTTATTAATACGACATTTAAAAAAATGACAATATCTTTCTTAGTCTTCCTCTCCCAGGGAATGAGCACAACAAGGTACTAATACCACCATTAAAAGGAAAAAAAACTAATCAAGATGTGCCAAAATACAAGTTACATGTTAATCTACATATTATCTCTAACAAATTTCATAAATCCTTCAAGGTTTGGAGGAATTTCCGTTGGTGGTGGCAGAAAAGAAGCTTGTTCATCACCGCTTCCGGGCGAAGCANCGATGCCACTGTTGAAGCTTGAATACTTAAGATATCTCGAGCCGTCCTTGAAAGGACCGGATAATATTTTTCTTTGTCCTTCCACTTCCACCATTCCAAAACATTGAAGGTGCCGTCGGGATTCTCTGTTTCAAGTCCCTGCGACAAATAAACTTGAAGCTCATTTAGTTGTGAACTATCACTAATATTATCACCTTGAGAACCCCTGAACCCCGTCCAAGAACTAAGTGATTTTAGTCCCGCAGATCTTTTAGATGACTGCGAGCTAGACGAGGTAGGAGTTGGAACATTTGGTCTAACATGATCTAATGCAACTTGATAAGCATTATAAATTGTTTGAGCATTTATTTTAATTGAGGCTTTTTCATCTATAAGTGTATCATATTCCTCAGTTGAAAGTGGTAAAACATTATAAATTTGAGTATACCAATAGCGAGGACCTCCTAATTTCATGGTAGGATTTAACATGGCTGCACGGGATAGGGAGAAAATATTTTTTAAACTTATCTTTCATATCATCAATAGCACATTGGTAAACTATCGCACCCTCTGAAAATTGAGTAAATAATTTTTCAAGTTATGAAATATAAACTAAACAGTTAGAAATAGTAGCATAATATTGCCCAGATAATTCGTTTGTAGCAACATGAAAATGTTCTAAAAAATCTAGAAGAGTTTTAACATTAGCCCAATCTTGATTTGTAAGGTGCTCATCATCATCATCATCATCACCACCTACACGAGCATTATAGGTTGCACTTATTGGGTTTCTATATTCATATGCAACAACTAAACTTTCATACAAGTAATTCCATCTAGTCGGACAATGTTTAGGAACCTTTCTTTATCTAAGGCCATATTCATCACATTTTTTATAATATTCTCTAACTCTACTTCTACGGTTTGCATAAAAAAGCCAATGAAGAGCGAATTTAACCTTTGCAACTTCAACATTTAAAGTTTTCAGACCATCACCGACGATTAAATGGTAAATATGACAAATACATCTAACATGAAAAATATTACTAAATGCAGGACTTAGTGTAGTTGTAAGAAAACCTATCGCATTAGTGTTATTAGAAGCATTATCCATTGAAACTGACATTATTTTATCTCTAATGCAAAAATATCTACAAATATCTGCAGCTGTCTTAGCAATAAACTTACCTGTGTGACTTGAAGTAATTTCGATAAGCAATAATGCATTTTGCATTATCCAGTCCTTACCAATCCAATGAGTGGTAACAGTAAGATAATCAAAATCATTACCACTCTTACCAATATCAGTAGTAATAGAAACACGCTTACTAATATGAGTAAATAAATAACGCAAATATTGTTCATATTCATATTTATATTTATAAATATCAGCCTTTACGGTTGTGCGAGGCCATCCTTTAAAAGTAGGATTATAAATTCTTCTAATATAATGGACAAAGTGAGGGTTAGAGGGAAAACTATATGGTAAGCACATAACAGTAACCATTTTTGCCAATTCTTCACGATCTTTATTTGGATCGTAATACAAAATGCCATCGGTAACAGTGTTAATTCCCGGTTGAACTAGATTTGAACCGGTACTAGTGTTAATTCCCTGGGTACCTACACTTGTCCCCTATTGCCTAGCTTTCATTTGAAGTAATCTAGTTTTATCATTAGGGTGTTTCATTATGTGTCTGGTCAAACTACCCCTACCGCCACAGTTTCCAGTAAATTTATGAGACATCACGCCACAAGTTTTACACTTAGCCTTATTTTGATCTCTTAGTGGAGTAAAAAAGTGCTAAACAAGAGATGTTTCGGACCATTTAGAAGATTGCCTATTAAAAGTAGGGGTTACTACAGGAGGGACAAACTGAGCATCAGTTTGGTTAGCAACAGGACTAGTAGGTGTATCATCTAAATCCGGTTGCGTTTCATCTAAATCAACATTTTCCTCTGGAATACCACAAAGAGAATTCATATATTCATAATTTAATTGTGAACTTGGTGTAAGATCATGTATAAATTGACTATCGATAAATTGAAAATAAGGGTTATCACTATCAAGAATAACAGGTGGAGGAGGATGGGTAACAGGTCTAGGACGGGTAGCCGGGGCCGGGGGAGTAGTAGTAGCTTGCCAACTAGATTCACCAATTTTAGCTTTTACCTTACCACCAAATAATTTTTTCAGAGAATAGTCCATATTAATTATAAGGAAAACAAATTAAACAAACAAAACTATAATATTAAAACTTAAGAGTTGGAACGAGTTTACCGAATTGACGAACAACTTCTTGAAAATTGTATAATGTTGAAGACTTGAAGACTTGAATACTTCAATTCACCAACTTCACAATTTTCCACAAATTGCAATAATAAAGTAAGCAATAATAGAAGAAAATTAGAGAGAGATTGATGATTTTGTGAGTAAAAATAAAAGAATGAGGGGGTACTTATAGTTGAGAATAGGGAAAAAATATAACTATAAAAAGTTTGGGGAAAATAGTTATTTTTAAAAAAGCCAAACGGCTATAATTAAAGGGCCAACGACTAGATTTTAAAATTGTGACTGTTGGCCATTTTTTAAATAATTTTTTTTTTTAAAAAAAATAGCCGTTGGGCCCGTATGGCCCGTTTGGCACGTTTGAACCGGTCCAGGCCCGCCTGCCGGTCCCGGGATAAACGAGACCTCCCTCCCCCCCAAGCCCACCCTATATGGGCCCAGGCCCGTTTAGACCGGACCCGCCACAGGTCGGCCCGTTTAGCCCACAAGCCCACATGGGCCGCGGACCCGGTCCGGTCCCGGGCTAGGCCCGACCCACCTGCCAACCTTAGGTAGAACTATAGGCGGTCCGGGTCCAGGCGCCTATACCCATACGGAAGGCGTGACCTATAGCAAACGAAAACTTGGGAATCAGGCAGCATTCCTGTTTTTTGGCCGTAAAATGCCAAAAAACGAGGAACACTCTTGGAGGGACGATGACTACTGTTCCTTAGGTATTTTTTGATGGGCTGACAAAATTTTAGTCAGTCCAGGTCCGGTGGCCCGGACCCATACCGAAGGCTTGGGCTATTGCACACGATAAGCCAAAAATCTAGGAATCGAGTCGAATTCACGTTTTATGGTCCTAAAATGCCAAGAAACGAGGAACGGTCATGGATTGGTAGTGAATATAGGTTCTTTTTGATGGGACCACCAAATTTTAGGCGATCTGGGTCCGGGCGCCCTGGCCCACGAAAATCTGGAATCTGGCGGAACTCCCTTTTTATGGCCCTAAAATGCCTAAAATCTTAAAAAAATCATGGCATGTCGGTGACTAATGTTCCTTAGGTCATTTTTGACGGGCCAGAAAAAATTAGGCGGTTCGGGTCCAAGTGTCTAGACCCACACACGAAAATCTGGGAATAAGGCAGAATTCCAGTTTTATGGCCCTAAAAGGTGAAACACCGAGAAACGATCATGATGGGGCATTGATTAATGTTCATTTGGTTGTTTTTGATGGTCCGAAAAAACTTTAGGCGGACCGGGTCAAGTGTCCCTGGCCCACGCGGAAGGCGTGGGCTATAACATACGAAAATCTTGGAATTGGGCGTAATTCTAGTTTGATGGCCAAAAAATGCCAAAAAAGAGGAACGGTCATGGCGGGGCGGTAACTGATATTCCTTTGGTCGTTTTTGATAGTCCGAAAAAATTTAAAGCGGTCCAGGTCTGTCGCCTAAACCCATGCGGAAGGAACGGGCTATAGCACACGAAAATATAAAAATCGGGCTGAATTCTCGTTTAATGGCCCTAAAAAGCAAAAAAGGAGGAACATCCATGGAGGGCCGGTGACTAATGTTCCTTCGGTAATTTTTGATGGTCTAGAAAATTTTTAGGCGATTCAAGTCTAGACGCCCAGGCCCACGCATAAATTGTGGAACGGTCATGGCAAGCGGTGACTATTTTTCTTTAGGTCATTTTTGATGGTCCAAAATTATTTTAGGCGGTCCAGGTCCGGTAGCCTGGGCCCACGCGGAAGGCGTGGGCAATTGCGCAAACAAAATATGGGAATCAGGTCAATACTCATTTTATGGCCCTAAATTGCCAAAAACGAGGAACGATCATGGAAGGGTGGTGACCAATGTTCCTTCAATCGTTATTAATGGTTCATAAAAACATTAGGCGGTCCGAGTCCGGGCCCCGGGCGCACGCGGAAAGCGTGGTCTATAACACACGAAAATCTGCTAATATTATGGCTCTTAAAACGCCACAAAATGAGAAACGGTCATGGAGGGGAGGTGGCCTTTATTCCTTAGGTCGTTATTGATCATCTGGAATAATTTTAGGCCGTCCAGGTACGGTGACTCGGGCCCACGTGGTAGGCATGGACTATATAACAAGAAAATCTAAGAATCAGGCATAATTCTAGTTATATGGTCCTAAAAGGCTAAAAAGCATGGAACGACATGGCGGGGCAGTGACTAATTTTTCTTAAGTCATCTTTGATGGTCTGAAAAAATTTAATACGGTCCGAGCCCGGCGCCCGGGTCTATGCAGAAGGCGTGGGCTAGCACACGAAAATATGTGAATCAAGTCGATTTCTCATTTTATGGCCCTAAAATGCCAAAAAATGAGGAATGACCATGGTGTACCGGTGACTAAGGTTCCTTTGGGTTTTTTTGATGGTCTGAAAAAATTCAGGCGGTCAGGGTCCGGACGCCCGGGCCCACGAGGAATGCACAAACTATTGCACACGAAAATTTAAGAATCAGGCGTAATTCTAGTTTTATGAACCTAAAACGCCAAAAAAGAAAGAACTGTCATGGCATGGTGGTGTCTATTTTTTCTTCGGTCGTTTTTGATAGTCATGAAATATTTAAGCTTGACTGGGTCCAGCGCCCTGGCCCACGTGGAAGGCTTGGGCTATACCACACGAAAATCTAGGAATCGAGCATAATTTCAGTTTTATGGCCCTAAAACGCCATAAAACGAGTAACAATCATGGTGAGGTGGTTACTATTGTTCCTTAGGTCATTTTTATAATCCGAAAAAATTTTAGGCGCTCCGGTTCTGGAGTCCTAGTCCCATGCGGAAGGCGTGGGCTATTGCACACGAAAATCGGGGAATCAGGAGTAATTCCAGTTTTATGGCCCTAAAATGCCAAAATAGAAAGAACGGTCAACAAGGGACGATGACTAATGTTCCTTAGGTCATTGTCGATGGTCCGAAAAATTTAAGGTGGTCCAGGTCCTGGCGCCCGGGTCCACGAGGAAGGCATGGGCTATAACTAACAAAATATGTGAATCAGGATGGATTTTTTATGTCCCTAAAATGCCAATAAACTTGGAATGGTCATGGCAGAGCGGTCACTAATGTTCCTAAGGTCATTTTTGATGGAACAAAAAAATTTTACACGGTCAAGGTCAGGGGGATCGGGCCCACGCGAAAGGCGCGAGCTACAGTACACAAAAATCTTGGAATCAGGTGTAATCCTAGTTTTATGGACCTATAAGCCCAAAACACGAGGAACGGTCAAGCAAGGGCGGTAATTATTGTTCCTTAAGTCATTTTTGATGGCCTAGAAAATTTTTAGGCAGTCTAAGTCCTGTGGCCCGAACCTACGCGGAAGGCGTGGGCAATAGCACATGAAAATTTGGGAATCGGGCATAATTCTAGTTTCATGGCCCTAAAACGCCAAAAAATGAGAAACAACCATGGCTCTGTGACTAGTGTTATTTAGGTCATTTTTAATGGTCCGAAAATTTTTTAAGCGGTTGAGGTCTAGTGGCCAGGGCCCACGTGAAAGGCATGGGCTATAGTACACGATGGGAATCAGACGTAATTTGCATTTTATGGCCCTAAAATTCCAACAAACGAGGAACGATCATGGCAGAGGATATAGCACACGGTCATGGGGGGTCAGTAACCAATGTTCCTTAGGTCATTTTTTATTGTCTGGATAAATTTTTAGGTGGTCAGGGTTTGGGGGCCCGAGCCCACGCAGAATGCGTGGGCAATAGCAGACAAAAATAAGGGAATCGAGTCGAGTTCTTGTTTTTTGGCCCTAAAACTCCCAAACATGAGGATCGATAATGGCGAGTAGGTGACAAATGTTATATCATGTCATTTTTTATTGTCCGGATAAATTTTAGATAGTCTGTATCTGGGGGCCCGGGCCCACGCAAAAGGCGTGGGCAATAACACAGAAAAATATGGGAATGAGGCAGAATTCTCATTTAATGGCCCGAAAATGCCAAAAGTTGAGGAACAGTCATGGTGGGTAAGTGACCAATGTTTCTTAGGTCGTTTCCGATGGTCCGGATAAATTATAGGCGATGTTGGTCCGGGGGCCCGGGCCCACACAATGTGTGCTATAGCACATGAAATTATGGGAATCATGTCAGATTCTCGTTTTATGGCCCTAAAATGCTAAATAATGAGGAACGGTCACGGGGGGGGGGGGGGGTCGGTGATCAATGTTCCTTAGATCGTTTTCTAATATTAGGCGGTCTGGGTCAGGGGTCCATGTGTCGCGCCCCTTTTTCTCGTGAAATCTGGTTTCGACACGTGACAACTCTTCTAAGGAAGGGTGTTAAAAGAGAAGAGTCTCCACCTAACGATTTTTATGGTGCATTAGGGCACCTATTGTTCAAATGACTCTGGTTTAGCCAGTTATAAGGGCTCAAATTACCTCGAGGAGAAGGTATAAGGCACTCCTCGAGGTCCACAACTGTGGGTCCCGGCCGAACTCAAATTACATGAATTAGTCTAAGCAAAATAAAATTGGGCAAATAAACCAATAATTGATTTTAAAACAAAGGTGGGGGGTCCTAAGTTTTTTAGCCTAGAGGATCACCCCATGCAACACAAATAATACTTCGTAACTCCCTCAAGGTGGGGTGTTACTCGTATTATTCAGCGGGCACATAATATCATCTCGTACTACCCGATTACTATCTTTAAGTTGTTTACCTAAAGCGCACTAGTTGATTCTAATCATACCCTATGCGTGCACTACCCGTCCCACACCTATGGTCCAGGAGGCATTTGGACCTCGATCTCACGGTGGTTCTAGACTTAACTTAGGTTGCTCAGAAAGGAGAAAACTAGGTGACATACAAAAACAATCTGGACTTTCATGTATAAACAAATAAGGGCTCAAGTTGGTCTCCGCACTTAGACAACAAGTGCACGCAAACTAATTAACATTTGACAGTTGTAGATTTTAATTAAGTTAAGGTTGTTGAATCCTATAGGCATGATCTCTATGTGATTCTAGATTTTAATAAGCGGACAGTTTCATATGTAAAAGCCATTTTCCTTAATACGATTTTTAAAAGACTACGCAGTTGCCTACTGATTATAAGTATAACAAATTAAATCTATAATCATGATTTCTAGGTGTTTTTATGCAGTAACTAGCGATGGTAATCATAGGAATATATTTAGCACTGCTTAGTCGAATCCTATAGGCATAGTCTCTAATAATGATAATTAGCACAATGTTGAAAGCACTTGAAAGAAACGAGCAGGACAATAATTAAGACTGATTTTAGACCCTATAGGCAGGATTTCTATAGTCATAATTAAAACTGATTTTAGATCTTATAGGCATGGTATCTAAATTACAGATTATATAGCATGTAAATCAACAGAATCCTATAGAGCCTAATGCATATGCACATTGAGATATTGGTCATCTAATCTCCTATATGTATGGTTTCTAACAGGTAAAAGCAGAACGCATTGAGCAAAGTAGAGAACCTATATGAAGGATTACTAACACATAATAATTGAACATGTTTAAGCATAATAACACATTTGAGCAAAATAGAACACCTATAGGTAGGATATTTACCCATTATAATGCAAGTATTAGGATGAACCCCCTTTCCCAATTTTTACTAATACCCCAAGTTTTATTACAACAATTATTACAAATCCAAAATGAATGGAATAAATTACAGAATAAAATAACTATAGGGAGCCTATAATAGGCCCAAAGATATACCCAGCCAGGCCAGGCCTGCATTCTTATGGTTCACAACAGCCCAGAAATTACATCTTCATTGACATAAGACAACCAGAAATCAATTGATTTACCCAATATGTAGAAAATAGAGTTGAGCATATAGAACCAAGACCCTAGTGTGTCATAGTTCCCAAGGGCTTCAGGAACCCAGGGCAGTGCTCACACTAGGGAGGTTAATAAGATAGATTTAGAGGATAACTAGGGACCAAGTCCTAGCGTGTCAGAGTTCACAAGGGTCTCAATTGGACCCCGAGTGGTGCTCACACTAGGGAGGTCAAAGGATAGAACCTAAGTAGCCTTGGCTTTCAGCCGGCTAGGAATAAGAACTCAAAGAGACCAAGCAGTAAAGGAATAGACTGAGGTTAAGGGACATCACTGAGGGATACAAAAAGATTCAAGCTGAGCACATAAAATAGGTAATAGAACATGCTTGAGTCTTAAGAACAGACTTTAGCAAAGTTTCAAAAGAATAAATTCAACACATAATACATATGTTACCAAGACAGGTTTGCAGGATTGATGTGCACAGACTTATAGTAAAAAAGAAGAACTTCAGATTATGCTAAGTGTACAATGCTAGTGTCACAAGAAGGAATCATATCAATTGGCAACAACACGTAACAGGATTAGAGCAATTACTGGGGAAGTCAATACATTGTGAAAACAGGATCAAAACAGGCTACATGTCATCACAACAAATTCAGAAACATACTTGTGCTATATACTTAAATGAATATACTCATACTTAGTCAACTAATCCATAGAAATGGGATATGAGAGCATGTTCAAGTAGCAAATTTAAACAGTAGATGGGTGGCTAAGGTGCAAGGTTCTAAACAATCAGTAACACATAAGTAAGCAAACTTAAACGAAATCAATTCAAATCATGTCTAAGCATGTCTCAAACTATAAACGTAATGGAATTAAGATTATAAAGGCCTAAAATTGAAGTGAAGAAATCAGACTTGCATACGAGAACAACCCAGAAATACATTGAACAACAATTTTCAGAAGTGAAAACACATGCTAATGATAGGTAAATAGGAATGAAATGACAAAGGTTTGGTAACTCACCAGTTAAGTGAAAACAAGAAAGAACGGAAGTCCACAGTGTTCTAATATCAACAAACGAGCAAGAACCCAGAATTTCTGGCCTTGGCTTTCAACCGGCCAGGAACCAAAGTGCAGAATAAGAGTATTAAAGAGAAAAAAGCACACAACTTTAAATTTTCAGTTGATTTCTTAATTAGGGGGGGGGGGGNATAGCAGTAGAAATCAAACAGCCAAACAAGAAAAATCATCAGTCAAACACTAGAAAGGAAAGCAATCGAAATGACTAAGGAAAATAGGGAAATTTCAAAACCCTAATTTTAGGGAAAGTACAAAAATCAGTAGAAATCTAAAACAAATAAAAAATAAAAATCAAATGCTGCATAGAATAAGATGAACATAGATAGAAATATCACTTAAAATCAAAAAATTGAACTAGATTTGGTTCTATCTAAAAGAGATCTGAAACCCTAATTTTTAGGGTAAGTACAAATCAACAGAAATACACAAAGATCCATATCATTATAGAAGAAGAATGAACACAAACGAAACAGTGGACAGGTCAAGAAGTTGAACCAACTTTGGCTCGATTCTGATGAGATCTGATTGCCATGTTTAGGCAAGCGGTATAGAGAAGGATCCAGTACCAAGGGGGAGTCGAATATGGTAGGAAATAGCTGTACAATCCCATGTCCGGTGGGATTAGGAGAGGTATTTGGGGAAAGACGACTAGGGTTTGGGAAGAGAGAAGGGGGAGTTTGAGAGAATTCAAAGGCGGCGGGTGGTGAAGAATGATTAGGGTTTTGGGGGGGGGGGGTGTTAGGTTAATTAAAAAGGACGGTGTAATATGGATTGTTAATCTCAGAGATCAACGACCACGATTAGTTGGGGGTTCTGGATCGGGTTGGTTTAACTGGTTGGGTTGGGGGTTATTTGGTTTGGGCTCAGAGGTTATTGGGCTAGGACTGGGTAGTTTAGGTCCGAAATTTAGGTAAATTTGAGGCCAGATTTTAAATACCCAATGTTTAATAAATAAATAATTATAAAAGTAATTAATATATAAATTTTTAAAGCAATCCACTAGTCAGTGCCTAGGGTTAGTTTTTATTTATATAGAAATCCATAAAACAACTGTCATGTTGTCCTACAAAGAGTAGGACCGTATGAAATGAACTTACATAATACCTATTATCAAATTTGGGCTTGTTATACCCAAACTTGATATCACAAAAGGACCTGCTACAAGCAGTAACTAACCGATCTAATGCAACAATAAAGACTAGCCTAATGAGATGTGAAATAGGCCCATAAATTCTGAATGGCCATATGTGCACTGCCCAGCCCTGCTGTTTGTATGAATAGCTCATGATTTGGTTGCACCAATAGCCTATTTTCATAATTCTCATATTTGGGCAACCAATGTTCCATGTAGACGACCAGTGTTCGTCCATACCAAACCATATGTTGCTGCCTCTAGCTGTGTGTGTTGCGTGCATAATAAATCATGTCCCATTGCTTCCACAGCTCCATGATCTGAGTACCTCATTTTGTAGTATCATCACCCAAATAATCCATAGCCCCATGTTGAAGCATAAACAGTGTACTATCCATGAAAGTACACTGTTTATGCTCCAGTTTTTGGAGGCCTTCCATTGCTTATTTCTTGATAGCATTGCTTGAATATCTTCCTGAGTTATCCTATAACATAGTCCAGTATAGGTGTTATCTCGCCTTACTCCCAGTTTGTCCATATGAAGCTGCCAATAGAGACATGCTGTCCATGAGATTCCGTTCTTGTCTCCATATTCATGTGTTGTCACAATGGTTTTCCTTAGGTCCCTTGCACCCATGCTGGAGATTTGTGCCTCAAAATAGCCCATTTACCCAAGATCAATTTCCAACTGTAGTGCTTGACAATGCATAAGCTTTGCTTTTTCGAGCATTTTCTTCTTATGCTTGTGTTTGCCATAGCCTCCCTTTGCTGCAGTGTCTCTCTTATACTCCAGTGCTTGTGAAAAGATATAGATGTGTATCATCATTAGATCCAGCCTCCACCTCCATGTTTTGGCATATAATTGAACACCTAACTTCCTTGCATTGCTCCTTGTTACTATGCTTATGCATATCCCTGATTCCTTACCAGTGGAATGAGCATAGAATGCTAATACCACCAACTGGTAGTTCCTCAGTGGATATGGCATAGGTACAGTAACGGCTCCTGCAAAAAAAGAAACACAATTAGTATAAAAAAAGATCACCATATCCTTCTCCTTAAGGATTTGAATATGATGATCATCAGTCACATGAGTATCCTCTGTTATTTCTTTTGTGCAGCAGTGTTGGCTCCATATTGAGCATGAATTTCCATTTTGCTCTTCCCTATTGTTTGCCTGACTCCCTGTATGCCCTATCACTGAACACGTTCCAACCTCTACATCTTTTTTCACATCTGCTGCCAACAGTCTATGCTGTCCACATCTGTTATACTTTTTGGACAGCATTGTTTTGAATCTGTTGCTTGAATCATCTCTTTTGTCCAAGGTAATTACTTTCTTGATGTAGACTCTCCAACCTTTTGTATGAACCAGGTAAAACTGCCCAATTCTCTTAAACATTCTGGGCAGTGTTTTCTTTTTTCCTGGCATTCTTCTTTTTCTCCAAATGACAATGCTATTACCTAGTTCTATTGTCCTTCCATCATTAGACAACTGAATTTTCATTAGAGCATAGGTTGATAGCATTGCAGCTGCACCAATTTCTGCAAACAGCCCATGCTGCCCAGTTTCCTCAAAATTTCTGGGTGTTTTTATTTTGTCCTGTCCACTTCTCTTAGACATTCTGGACAGGATTCCTTTGTTGTGTGTATATGCATCATCACTTTCACAATCATTGCATCAAAAGTGTGAATTGGTTGTGATGAAATTCCAACTTTCTGGCTGTTTATTGTTCCTCCTAGCTACTATGCAATTACCTTTTTGCATTGTTCTACCAGTGGATTGAATTCCTAGCATTGATACCACCAGCTGGCAGTCCAAAGCATAGGGCAATTGTACGGTCAATGTACCTGCAAAAAAGAATACAGTGTTAGTATCCTCTTTCCCTTGTGATCCCCTCTCCTTACACCCTAGTTTCTTGCAACTCTTATTCTTATACATGGGCATTACATCTTATCCTCATTTACTAGCCTCCTGCCTTGTGAGTCTAGATCCCAAAAATCGTAGCACTCTATCTCCCCCACATCTAGAGCATAGTTAGCTAAATGATATTCCAGTTTATTTCCTTCTCTGAATATATGTGTCACCCTTGTTTCAACCCTTTCCATTAGTCTAATTATCTCCTCTACATGTTCATTAGTGCACCATGGTGGCTTCTAGTTTTCTTCTACTATGTTCTTCATTAGTAGTGAGTCTGTTTGCAACCATATCTTGTCATGATTCTGTGCTATGCAAATCCTCAAAGCCTCCAACATAGCTGTTGCTTCTTCTTCATTATTTGATCCTTCTGCTATCTCCCTTCCAACAACATAAAGTAGATCACCATTTTCATCCCTAATACAAAATCCGATCGAGCTTCTCCCTGGATTACCTCTTGAAGCCCCATCTGTGTTGACTTTCATCCAACCTTCACTAGGAAGTTCCCATAAAACTTTGTCATATTTCAGCCTAGGTGTATATTTTTCTAACATGTGCAGAATATCATGCCATTTATGTGGGACTCTCAGGCCTGGCTTCCTCAATTGAATACGTGATTGGAGAGTTGTTGACACTTGGTAAATCACCCTACTCACAGATACATTCTCCCCATATTTCAAACTGTTTCTCCTTTTCCAAAGCTCCCATACAATGCACGAGGGTAAAGCCTGCATTACTAGCTTAATTTTGGGCAGAACATTTGCACACCAACACTTAGTTATTGCTTGATGTAAATTCAGTCCATCCACAGCAATACCTGCCCTGCCTAGGAAATATTTCCACACTGTATGGGCAGCTCTCGATGTAAAGAAAACATGTGCTAAAGACTCTTTATCCGGATCTGCGCAACACCAATATTTTGAAGGCATGCAATATCCTAATCTCCTCATAAAATCATCTAGGGGTAATTTGGCTCTCCATAACTTCCACATAAAAAAAAAAATTTAAAACGGAGACCTTTTACCCATATCATTTTATACGCCACTTTATGATCATCCTTTCTACGTAAGTAATTCCTATGCAGACTTCACACTGAAATAGCCCCTTTGTTCGAGCATCCAATATGGCATATCTAAGACATTGTGAAGCACTGGTAGAGGAATTGTTTTCACAATGTGTCCTGCTAAATCTTTTAGAGAAAGCTCACGTAGCCTGTTGACATTCCACGCACCATTCTCCACAACTTCAAACATAATTTGGACAGAATCATCCACACCATAATCTGGAGGAACTAAAAAATACAAAGCTCCTAAACCAGCCCAACTGTCATACCAAAACAGTGATGATCCCATCTTTGGTTTACAAATAATTTGATGCTCAATAATATCCCTGCATTCCAACATTTTTCTCCATATATGTGATCCATCTCTCCAAGGGACTATTAATGCATTGAGCTTCTTACAGTATTTCTGACATACAAATGAACTCCAAAGGCTAGGCTTTGTTCTGAAGTTCCACCAAAGTTTACAGAACAAAGCCTTCGAAACATCATGTAATGATCGAAAACCAATCCCCCATTCTTCATATGGCATACACAAGGAATTCCATGATGCCCAATGCATACTGTTTCCACAAACTGAGCTACTCCAGAAGAATTTAGCAAAGATCTTGTGCGGTTTGTTAATCACATAATTTGGAGGATTTACAGCAGATAGGAGTTGGATTGGCATGCTTTGAAGTACGTTAGCAATCAACACTGCCTTCCCCCCAATAGATAGAAGCTTGCCTTTCCAACTCTGTAATCTGTCCAGAACTTTAGAGATCAGACCTTGATAGTAGTCCATTTTCCTTCGAGCATAAAAGATGGGATACCCAAGGTATATGAATGAAAAATCCTGCCTTCCAATACCAGTGATATGATCAACTTTTTCCACCACTTCTACATCAGTCAAATGGTGCATATAGACTGCATATTTGAATTTATTAACAAGATGCTAGAAGCAATCTCATATGCATGTAATACCTCCATTATTAACCTTAACGATGTTGAATCAGAGGATGAGAAAATGATTGTATCGTCTGCATACGCGAGGTGGTTTATTTTTGGACTCCATTTAGGCATTCCAAAGCCACAAAAGTATAGGTTCAGATGCAAAGCCTTTAAACCTCTTGAAAGAGCTTCTGCAGCCAGTATAAACAACGTAGGAGAGAGTGGATCACCTTGTTTAACACCTCTCGAAGATTTGAAAAAAATATAAGGTTGTCCATTAATCAAAACAGAATACCAGTTATTTCCAACAATGTCATATACCATCCCTATGAACATCTCTGAAAATCCTAGTTTCCTTATCATTTTAATCAAGAATAGCCATGGAAATCTATCATACTCCTTTGTCATATCTATCTTAATAACTACATTAGGACCAACCTTTTTCCTAAGTCTTATATCAGTAATGATCTCCTGTGTCAATAGCATATTTTCCACTATACTTCTCCCTTTCACAAACCCAGCATGTTCTTCAGAGATCAAGTTAGGAAGTAGTTCCACTTTTGAATAACCCTCGAGAATATTTTGTTGATGAAATTACTCAGGCTAATAGGCCACATATCAGAAAAGGTACTGACCTCCTGCTTTTTTGGCAGAAGCACCATATTGGTATGTGTAATATATTTTGGCAACTGTTGTCCACTGATGAATGCTACTACCATTTGGTGTATATCCTCTCCTATTATATCCCAGCATGAGTGATAGAAAGCTCCTGTGAAACCATCTGGACCTCCTGCTGAATCACGTTCAATCCAAAGACAACCTTCTTTACCTCTTCTTTAGAAGGTAAACTGGTAAGCTTTTCGTTTTGTTCCATATCAATTAAGCATGGAACATGATCTATAATATCAAATTCTGTTGGCAATACAGTCTCAGTGAACTGCTCCTTAAAGAAATTCACTGCTTCATCAGCTATATGATCATCTTCCTCTAGTTACCCATTCTGTCTTGAATTCTTTGAATCTTCAATCTCTTCCTTCTACCATTCACTTGGGCATGGAAAAATTTGATATTTCTATCTACATCCTTGAACCATGCCATGCCAGCCTTCTGCCTCCAAAACTCTTCTTCAAGAGCAAGGTATTTGATCATTTCTGCTTGGACTTTTTGCAATCTTGCCCTATTCATTTGGGTAGGATTTTCTTCAAACTGCTTTTCATGCACAACCTCAACTTCTTCCAAGCTAGCAATCCTTTGAAAAATATCCCCATAGGTTGCTGTGCTCCAGGTTGATAGGGCAGATTTTAGTTTTTTTAGCTTAATAGTTGAATAGCACAAATGGATTGGCAGCAAAGTCTGCATTCCAGTTTTCCAGCACAACTTGTTTGAAGGTTTCATGCTTTGTCCAGAAATTCAAGAATCTAAATGACTTCTTAATAGGAGTAGCTTCGATGTCACATTTCAAAAGCATAGGGTTATGATCAGAACTTACCTTTGAAAGATGAGTGACTTCCAAACTAGGAAAAGTTTGCTGTAGTTCTAGGTTACCCAAACATCTATCCAGCCTTTTAAAAATGCAATCCTCCTTAGACCTTCCATTCCACCATGTAAAAATACTCCCTTTGAAGCCCAAGTATGTCAAGTTGCAAGTGTTGATGCAGTGCGTAAAGTCATCTACCTCGTTCAATGATATTCGCAGTCCACCAAACTTCTTTTACTCATCTCATATGACATTAAAATCTCCACCTACAAGCCATGGAACATTCATATCTATGGCCGTTGCATATAAAGAATCCCAAAGCTCTATTCTTTCAATTGCATTACACTTAGCATAAACCAATATGAGAACCATATCAATGTGAGATTCTGTATAAAATAGCCTCATAGTTAACCATTGAGTCATATTATATAATATAGTTACTTCAAACACTTCATCAATAAAAGCCCATATTTTATTTGAAACATTAACAACTTCCTGTGCCAGTCCAATCCTTCTTCTGTACTTTTCAAGCTTACTAGCCTGCTGCATTGGTTCCATGATTCCAATAAATTCAAAATGATATTGCCTGTGCATTGTGACGAGTCTTTCAAAAGCTTGCATTGTGTTCACTGACCTAATATTCCAAATAATTGCATCCATTATTGATTCCTCCTTGTTTGAACTCCACCAGGTGGGGCTGTAGTTGTATCCTTAGGTTACTTCTTTCTACCCTTAACTGCTGACTTTACCCTTTCAATATGTCTTGGTGAGAGATCCCCTTGCCTAGCTACATTCAGAAAGTTTTGGGCAGTTGACTCCTAATCCATGTCTCTATTTGTGTGATCTCCTATATTCTCAATCTTTTTTGGATCATCTGCAGTTATCATGTCTTTGGTTTTCTGAGCAGTATCCACTATTTGATTTCCAGCATTGATATTACTCAACTTTTGTACTGTGTTCAATGGATCAGTAACATTTGGAGATTTCTGCACCTGTAACTTATTCAGTTGCTTCTTCTTTCCAATTGCACTGCCTATTCCAGTGGGATTAGACTCAAAAGCACCTATACCTTCTTGCCCTATTCCACCAGGATCCACAATAGAGATATCTACTTCTTTAGCCACTATTACTTCTGTCTTATTTGAACCAACATTGATCCTGTCTACATTGTCTGAATTCAGCTTTGAAGGGACTAAACTTTGTTCCTCTGTGGTCTGCTTTGCATTTGCTGCCCTAGTTACACTTGGATCTTCTTCATCTGCAATATCTCCTCTAATTTCTTCCTCACTTTGCATTTCATCAGGGATCTCACCTTCTTCTGAGTCTTCTTCTGTTTGATCTGCCCACAACTTGCCTCCTTTACAATGGACTTTCTCATTACTTTTGAACTGCACATAGTCTACATCCTCCACTTGATCATTGTCATTATTTTTAGACAATTCTCCTTCCACTCCAGTGTCTTGAGTTGGCACCTCTTGGCATGAAGTGTTGATTGTAACTGCTCCACTAAATGTCCTCTGAACCCATTGTGCAATAGTCTCTTTGTTCTGTTGATCATCTCCCATATTCCCCTTGTTCCTAACTGCCTCTTGATTGCCAATCCCTACTGGGCTAGGACTGGCAGTAGGAGCCACTAATTAATATTTTTCCATCAGTATCCTGATGCACATTGTTACCATTATTTGCCTGATCCTTCCTAGTAGACTTTGGGTTGTAAGCTTGGGCTGTAGAATTCAGAGTTGTATTCTTCTTTGGATTAGGACTTACAATTTGCTCAACATTATTATCTACCAAATCCAATTGATCATTTTCATTAGACTCACTGTAATCTACCTCCAGAATTGCAAACTTATTAGTTGTTTGCACTTGTTGTGGGACAACAACATTTTGCTTATCAACTGACATTATCTCTTTCCCAGTTTTTGTAGTAGTTTCATTCACCTTCTCCTTGCCTTTGGTTCTATTATCTTTCACTTCTTTCCATTGTTGATTAACATTGCCAACTACCCTTCCACTTGACAGAATCATTAACAGAGCATTTTCTTTAGCTTTTCCAGCATTAGGATCCACCGCAACATCATTTGAAACCTGTTCCTCCACCTCTTTTGTAGGTATCAATTCTGGATGAATTCTCCAGCACTCCAACATGTCATGGCCCTGCAACTTGCATTCTTTACAGTATTTAGGAAGATAATCATACCTTATAGTCACCCACTCAGTTCTAATCTCTCCTGATATTTCATTCTGAATATCCATTCTCACCTTCTTCGGAAGATCATCTAGTAAGTCAACAAGCACCTTTACTCGCGCACAACTAGGCCTTGTCTTATTCACAGTAGCCATATCAAGGTGAATTGGCTTACCAGTTGCTGAGGCAAGTGAAAATAGGCATTATTTGACAAAAAAGTTCACAGCAGGTTAGGAAAACATATCCAAGCCATAACCTTAGATGTCTCCTCACCAGCTTTAAACTTTGAATCATACAACAAAATTCTCTATTGAAATTCTTTGCCAAACTTATCCTTAACATAATAGACACTTTTTGACGTAAATTCAATAAAGTCTTGCCATAAAGTTAATCTTACCAATACGTGCCTATCCCTAAGAAATCCAACGTTGCACTCACCCTTAATTCCACATTGCATAGGGATGATTTTACGTAATTCTTGCAACTCCGGCCAACTATATGAAAATTTGCATACCACTGCATATTTCAAACCTTCAATGATATTCATACGTTCAACTTCAGATTCTGTAAACTTAACCAAAGGTTTCCCTTGCAGAAACGTTGCTCGCCTAAAAGAAATAGGTTCAACAGTTGGACCTCGATCATGCATGGCAGGACTAGACGTAGGTTTTACAGCTTGAGCATAATCCATGGGTTTTTGGATGTTTTATTTTGTTTTGGGGGGATGGGCAGTGTTGGGGGGTGGCTGGGGTGGAAGTGCAGCCACAAGAGGTGTCTGGCCACTGGCCAAAGTGGCCAAGGTAGTGTTCAACGAGCTTCACAAGTTTGTCTTCTCTCAGTCGCCAATCGCCAGAACCCCAGAGCTCTTGGACGTGTTTTTGGGTTTAATATTAATTTTGTTTTTAATAAATCCACTAGGCAGTTCCTATGGCTAGTTTTTATTTATAATAATACAAAAAACAAAAACAATAGTCTTGTTGTCTTACGATGAGTAAGACTGTATGAGATGAAAGAACATAATGCCTATTATCAAATTTGGGCGTGTCATACCCAAATTTGATATCACATAAAGACATGCTAAATACATTCACTAAAATGTGTACCACTACAATAAAAAATAGCCTAATGAATTGTAAAAAAATTCCATCTAATCCATGTGTGGACATAACATTTGCTCTGCCCCAGCCATAGTACTTGCATGAATAGCCCATGATAGTGCTTCAAATTGCTAATCCTGGTGATGCTGCCTCTAATCATGTACATTACAGTCTTGATCAATCTTATAACTTGGCTTCCAATGTTCCTTGATTGTTGTACCTCTTTTGGTTGCATAACTGCCCAGTGGTCCATAACCCAATGTACAAATCTCAAGCAAATCTGGGAGCTTCTCATCAATCTATGAAAACAGTATACTATTGTACTGTTTTTGCTCCAAACTTTGGATTTCTTCAATTGCTGTTTTATTGCACCCATTGCTTTAGTATCTTCCTTAGTATTCCTTTTAAATATCCCAACATGTGTATTAGCCCATTTCGAGACCAAAATATCCAAATGAGTCTGCCAATTAAGTAATGCTGGAGATGTGTACGTTCCAACTATACTGTTTTTGGCTCCATTGTCGTGTGCAGTTTCCTTGTGTTGCGTTAAGATACTTGCACCCTATGATAGCTATTATGTTGTATTATATTGTTGTGTTGGAGATTTATTCCTTAATTTAGCCCAAGTTCCCAGAAACAGATTCCAACACCAGTGGTTTAGAATGTATGAGCTATTATTTTTCCAGCTTTGCCTCCTCATACTTGTGCATGTCACCTTTACTTATTTAAGGGAATGAGCACACAGTGCTAATACCACCCATAGAAGTCGTAATGAGTGACAAGGTATGAGTACAATATCTGTCCCTGCAAAAAAGAAAACCAGGTTAGTAGAAAAACTGATCATCATGTACTTCTCCACAAGGATTTGTACATAATGATCTATTGTTGTCTCCTTTGCCCTACTCCACCTTATCTCCTTTATACCCAGTTATTTTTCATTCCACCTCCTAAAATGTTTTTCCTTCTGTCTAATCTGTCCTATAAAATCTCTCCTCTTCAGCCTTTGATTCCCTATCATTTGTTGCCATTTCTGTTAGACATTCTAGGCAACATAGCTCTTTTCTCTTTAACTGATGAAATCCCAGTGTTTGGCTCACATTCCATGTTTTGTATTCTCACCCTTTCTCCCTTATTTAGCTCGCTGAATTCTATTGTGGTGATAACACCAGCCTGACTCCCTATATCCCTTAAAGTCCCAGACCACTCTCCTAAAACTCCTGTCCTCTTCTGCCTATTTCTCTTGTATATTCTGGACAATTTTGCTTTTAAATTTGTAGATTCAAACTCGATTATATACTCCCCTAAGTACACCATCCTACCTTCGTTTTCTATCCTGTCCTTCATTTTATCTTGTAAGTTTTCATTGTGAGCTCTAATGCTTCCATATCTGTTTGATGAGATTGAGATGATTGCTTTGAGTGGCAGCGTTCCTTTCCTTGCATCTATGTGCATGCCTAGCATTAATAGTCTACCTATGGACTGAGTGGTTAGAACTAATAACACCATAAAGATATCCATCAAAGCATAGGACATAAACATACTATTCTCACCTACAAAAACAAAAACAGAGTTAGTTAAAATATTGAACAACATATCCTCCTCCCATAGAATTTGAATATGTTGATCGAGAGTATACTCCTGTCTAAAACTTCTCCTTCTCTCTACTCCCCTCAATTCTTGGCAACCTTTACCCTAAGACATGAACCTTGCAACTTGTCTTCATTAACTAATCTCCTTACTTTAGTCGAGCTGCCCAAATTCTTGGCATTCTATGTCTCCTGAATCAAGAGCATAATTGGAAAGGTGATCAACTAGTTTATTTCCTTCTATAAATATGTGAGAGACGACATAATTACTTCATTAAAACAGCTTCATAATTTTCTCTACATGCTCAGCTATACACCAAGGTGGCTTCCACATTCCATCCATAATTTTTTTCATAAGCATTGAATCTGTTTAAATGCACACCTGCGAGTACTGCATAAATCTACAAAATCTCAATGCTTCTAGAATAGCCAATGCCTCTGCTTAAGAATTTGTAGCTTCATGAATCTCATTTCCTGCTGCAAATATAATATTACCCTTTTCATCTCTTATACAATACCCAATTGCACTCCTACTTGGGTTCCCCCTCGATGCACCATCTGTATTAACTTTAATCCATCCTTCCCCTTGGAATTCCCATCACACAAAGGTGTAATTGGGCAGCTTCATACTCATTCAATACTTCCATAATCAGTTGTAAAGAGGTAGCATCATATGATGAGAATATGATTGTGTAATCAACATAGGCTAGGTGGTTTATCTTTCCGCTCCATTTGGGTAATCCAAAGCCACAAAAGTATAAGTTCAAATGTAAATTATTTAGCCCCCTCGATAGTGCTTCTGCAGCAAAGATAAATAAAGTAGGAGACAGTGGATCCCCTTGTTTGACTCCCCTCGGTGACCTGAAAAAACCATGTGCTTGGCCAGTTATGAGAACTGAGTACTAGTTATTTGAAACAATCCCAAACGCCATGCCTATAAATCTCTTAGAAAATCCCATATTTCCTAGAACCTTGGTCAGAAAAATCCACGACAATCTATCATATGCCTTGGTCATATCAAGCTTCATGACCACATTTGGTCCATCCTTGGTTCTAAGTCTAATATCTGTTATTATTTTCTGTGTTAGTAGAACATTTTCCACAATGCATCTCCCCTTCACAAATCTAGTTTGCTCCTCAGATATTAGATTAGGCAGAAATCCTACAAGCCTCTCATGAATCACCCTCGAGATAACTTTGTTAGTGAAATCACTAAGACTTATTAGCCTTAGATCAGTAAATGTTACCACCTCCTTTTTCTTTGGTAATAAAATCAGATTAGTGTGTCTAACACACTTGGGCAGTTTATGCCCATTAAAAAAGGCTCTTACCATCTCGAATAAGTCATCCCCTATTATTTCCCAACAGGAGTGATAAAACTTTCCTGTGAATCCATCTGGTCCTCCTGGACTATCTCCATTCAAGACAAAAGCTGCATTTTTGACCTCTTCTTTTGTTGGCTGAGTCATCAATGTTGAATTATGATCCATATCTATTAGTGTTGGAACATGATTAATAATGTCAAAAGAGGTCGGCACTGTTGTTTCTTTTGGACTATTTGTTGGTCGTGGTTCCCAATGCACACGCAAGTGTACGTGGTCGACAAGTAATATAGGATTTTAAGTCCAGATATTGTACCCACAGGGACTTGTGATTAACTATCAACTAAACTAAACTCAAACAAATATTTTACTAAAATCAATCTAAAATAGTAATTAAAAGATTAAAGATACAACTAACTTGAAGACTAATTCAATGTAATTTGATATTCTAGAGTTATGGGTTGGCAACAATCACGTTGAGTTT
>ML322675.1:0-22133 GCA_005239505.1 Nicotiana paniculata
TCGAATAATGTCACTTTAATTGGAAAAACTCCCATACCCCCTTAGGGTGTATAAAAAGGAGGTTTGACAAGCATCATGTTGGTTATTTGGATGTTTCCCGCCTAATCTAGGTCCGGACTATAGCACTTGCATAACCTTCATTCGGCAACACCCGATATGCTGCTCTTGGTGGAGGTGGGGGAGGGTTTGGGATATTATCATGAGCCGGCCGGCCTCGCCTATTTACTTGAGGTTGGGGATGAATCTCATCTCCTTGATCATCATCTACCTCCTCCCCAAATGGTAAATTTCTGAGGGGCTCGTTGTTAAGAGCCATTTCATACATAAAAGCAATTCACAAACAAATTAGTGACTCTGAAGGAAAGAAAGACAAAATACACAAATGCCTAGATATATAGCTAAATCCATTTAACTTCCCGGCAACGACACCAAAAATTGATCTCGGCCAAATCCACACCACAATTAAGTAGCGAGACGGTCGATGCAATAATAAACCCAACATAATGGTGTTTCCAGTAACAATAGTGTATGGTTTTAATGATGCAACATTAAGGAAGAGCTTGTGAGAATAAATAAAGAAGATTAATGAAAAAACGAGGAGACCATGAGCTGTTATGGGTGATTTCAATTGTGTATTGAATAGAGAAGATAGAATAGGGAGTCAAGTGAGAATGTCAGAGATAAGGGATTTTAAGAAATGTGTCGAGGAATGTGAGTTACAAGAGATGAAGTCATCAGGGGCATTTTATACATGGAACAATAAACAAAGTGGTGAAGATAGAGTACACAATAGGATAGATAGAGTGCTGATAAACACAGAATGGATAACTATATTGCCAGATTCAAAAGTGTATTACAGGAATGAAGGAACATATGATCACTGTCCAGCAATAGTAAGATGGACAGGAAATCAAAAGAGGAAACCAGTCTTTAGATATTTCAATATGTGGAGTCTGAAACTAAAGTTTAAAGAAATAGTTATACAAGGGTGGAAAACAAGGAAGAAGGGACAAAAATGTATGAGCTGGTGGGGAAGTTGAATAATTTGAAAGGGATGCTAAAGCAGCTTAATAAGGAGAAATTTAGTCAAATAGAAATGAAAGAAGATGCAGCACAAGAAGAACTATTACAGTGTCAACAAAGATTGCAATTATATCCTTTGAACCAGAGTATACAAGAGGATGAAGCAAAGCTACTAAGGAAGACTAAAAGGCTAAATGAAGAAAAATATCAATTCTTGAGGCAGAGAAGCAAAGCGCAGTGGATAGAGAAAGTGGACTTGAATACAAAGTACTTTCATAGTATGATGAAGAAAAGAAGGAACATGAATAGAATATTTTCAATAACAGATGCCCATGGAGTGAATAGAATAGAACTAGATGAAGTAGGGAAGGCTTTCATTGAATTTTATACTAAGTTGCTAGGAACCACCAATTTGGGAAGGAATAATATAAATAGTGGATTGGTTCAACAAGGTCCAATAGTAACTGCAGCACAAAGGAAGATGTTAGAGAAGCAGTTTATAGAGAAAGAGGTGAAGGAAGCTTTATGGGAAATAAATGGAGACAAATCACCAGGGCCAGATGGATATGGAAGTAAGTTTTTCAAGGATAGCTGGGAGATAGTGGGTAAAGATGTAATAGAGGCATTAATGGAGTTCTTCCGAACAAGGGAGATGCTTAAAGTTTGGAATCAAATAGTGATAACAGTGATACCAAAAGGAACTCATGCTACTAGTGTGGGGGATTATAGACCAATAGCAGGATGTAACACTATATACAAAGTGGTGCCCAAAATGTTATGCAACAGATTAAGACTAATATTTCCTACAGTCATATCAGAGAATCAAAGTACATTCATTGCAGGGAAGACAATAGTAAAAAATGTGTTGATTTGCCAGGTTTAGTCAGACTATACAGAAGGAAAAATACTACCCAGAGTTGCTTAATAAAAATAGATTTGAAGAAGGCTTATGACAGTGTGGAGTGGTCATTTGTAGAAGAGATGTTGCATGCAATGAACTTCCCTCAGAGGTTCATCAAGTGGATCATGGCTTGTATAACAACCACACAGTACAGTATAGCAATAAATGGGGGTTTATATGGGAATATAACAGGGAAAAGAGGCTTAAGACAGGGTGATCCTATTTCACCCTTGATCTTTGTCATATGCATGGAATACTTGACTAGAATTTTGAGTAAAGTGGCAGGGATGAAGGAATTTGGATTTCATACAAAATGCAAAGGAATGAAACTCAATCACCTATGTTTTGTTGATGACCTACTGCTGTTTTGTAAAGGCAACTACCAATCAGCAATGTTGATGCTAAGGGGCCTACAAGCTTTCTCAAATGCTTCAGGGTTGACAACAAATGCAGACAAGTCCAACATATTTAGTGCCAATATGACAAAGCAAGAACTGGAAGACCTGTGTGAGACAACTGGATACAAGAAGGGGGCATTACCATTCAGATACTTGGGGGTTCCAATTGCAGCAAAAAAGTTATTTTTTCTGGACTGTGAGGTACTAATTGATAAAATGACAAGTCAAATTAAAACTTGGAGCTCGAGGAGTTTTTCATATGCTGGGAGGGTGCAGCTCGTGAATTCTGTATTGCTGCATATTCATTCTTATTGGTCTTCAATTTTTATACTTCCAAAAATGGTGCTGAAAAAAGTGACTGCAATTTGTAGGAACTATATTTGAGATGGGAAAGAACACACTAATAAGGTACCATTGGTGGCTTAGGATATAGTATGTCGACCAAAAAACAAAGGAGGTTTAGGGGTAAGGGATTGTGTATTATGGAATGAGGCTGCCATTGCTAAGTATGTATGGAATATTGCTCAAAAGGCTGACAACTTATGGGTGAAATGGGTGGATCATATATACATGAAACGAGTTCAATGGAAGCAGTACAAGCCACCAGTAGATTGTAGCTGGTACTGGAGAAGAATATGCAGTATAAAAGACAAAGTCAAAGATGGATACAAGGGGAATGATTGGCAAAAGGGAGGAGGAAAATACATAATACAAGAAGGATACAAATGGATGAAAGGGGAGATGGAAGACTGGCCATAAGCTAGATGGATATGGAATAATGTAAACATTCCAAAACACAGCATGATATGCTGGTTAGAAATTCGATAAAGACTGGTGACAAGAGAAAGATTAGAAAAGGTTGGTGTATGCACAGAGAAAAGATGTGAAATCTGTGGGGGGAACAAGGAAACAATACAACATCTATACTTTGAGTGCCAATTTTTGAAAGAATGTTTGAAGCTGCTGTTGAAATGGTTAGGCAGGGGAAATCAAGATCCAGGTATTGAAAATATATGGAGGAAACTAACGAGGAATGTGAGAGGTAGAGTGAGCAGGAAATTCATTGCAGCAACAATATCGGCACTGGTATACAAAATATAGATGGTTCGAAATGAGGCAGTATGGAGCAATAAGGTGATACATCCAGAGAAGATATGCAACCAGATCAAGCAGGAATGCAAAATCAAATTGAAGATGCAGGATATAAGGAAAGAAGGTAGAGATAGTAGGAAATGGCTAGAACAATTGTATGTAACAATATAGCTAGTGATGATATAGAAAAGGAGGATAAATAGAGTATTTTGTGACTAGAAGAATCCTTCTAGTTTGTACAGTATTTTTTTTTTTACAGAAAATGTGTAATGGTGTTTGAGAGATTAATAAAAAATCTCTTTACACCAAAAAAAAAAGGTCGAGGTCGAATCCACAGGGAGTTAGAATATGGGATTAGGTGTATATCTAGGTGTATTTGTATGTTTTGGCTCAAATTACACTTCCACAATGTTGATTGATGTTCTACTTCTACTTTGTTCTATTGTATGTAAGTATAAAACTAAGGGACAATATTTTTGATTTTGAGTTTTTTTTCAATTGATAAAAGGGTCTAGGGTCGTGACTTCTACCTAGGTGGTTATCTAGTGGGTTGTAAACTCTAGGGCAAGTTTGATTAGTCAGGGTCGTAATATATAAATCGCACCCAGGTACTCACTCTATACCTCTCGGTAGTTTGAGTGAATTTGCCCAATTTGGCTTTCTCAAGTCCAAATGGGTATTTGCACAATACAAGTGATATTAGCTCAAGTCGGGTATTACTATCTCTAGTTTCAACCCTTTAATTGGGGCTATCAATTTCTTGAGTTCACCCCAATTCCTTGTTAGCCAAGTTTTTTTAGACTTAGTCCCTCTTTCTCAAGTAGAGACTAAGTCAATATAGCATGAATCAATGTTTGCAACCATTAATTCTTGAGTTCTCGCAAGAACTAGGCTAAATATCACTACCCCAATCACAAACGTCCTAAATTAAACACTCATCACATACCCACACTAGGGTTGGGTCACAACCCTATCTTAAAATTTAGCTACTCACAAAAATACATAGATTAAAGAAGAAATAAAGATAAAATCCATAGTATTTGATTATTGGATGAAAATCTAGTGTTTGAAAACAAATCTAGTACAAAATTACTAAAAGTGGTAAAGGGAAACGGAACAGGTGCTCTTACAAAACCCAACTTCACCTAAAAATGATAAAAAAAAGTCCTATTTATACTAAGCTAAATATCTGAGAAAAATGCCCATGCGGAGGAGGTTGTGTGAATGCATAATTCTGAGTGCGCATGCACACATGGCTTGAACTAGGATCTGGACTTTAATCTGCAGACCGTACAAAAGTGAGTGCGGCCGCACCTTTGACTTCTTCGGCCGCACAAAAATCATGCGGACAACATATCTTCACTTGGTATTCTCTGAATCTCTTCTTATGCGGTCCGCACATCTTTAGTTGCTCAAAACTTCTAAGTATGTGAACCTCTCTTCTGTGGCCGCACTAGAATTATGCGTTCCGCACACTGTGAAGCTGAATTTGACAGGGTTTTTTCATTGTTTGCGGCCGCACACAGAATTATGTGGTCCGCACTCTAAGCATTTTTACCCTGTTTTTGTCCTTGTCCAATTTTGACTTCTTTTTTAGCTGATTTCACTTTTTTGGCTCGTTTTCTAATATTCCTGCAATAAAGCTTATTTCTTAGTTCTCGGGATACCTTTAAGTATTTTCGAGCTAAAACTCAAGTAAAAGAGGGCATATAAGCGGTCAAAATACGTACTTATCAATATTGTATACATATAGACTCTCTGCTCTCTTGGCTGAAAGAAGATAAAATTAAACTGAATATGAAGTCCCGATAAGGGAGAATACTGTAGCTTATGAGACTAGGATAATGTACATAATTTCAGGAATACATACTTCTTTTTATGCCTCGTTATCAAACTCATGTAGTTACGGGATCATGCCAAAATAAAGAAAAGGTTTAGCCTTAACATACCTGAACCGATTCTCTTGACAATCCCTTTAACACACGTCTTTTGCGAAAATACGTAATGGTGGATCGAAGTAGGAAAAAATTCGTATGATATTCTTGAGAAAGATTGTACCGTACTCCCTTAGAATTGCAAGTCACGTTGCTATTACATAACGTAATCTCACATGGATTTTTGTTGTAGCTTCATGCGCACTTTGTCATACGTATTGTGTACAACAAATTTTTTGGCTCTAGAAGTAAAGCTCCAAATAACCATGAAAGAATAGTTGAAAGTGCAAAGCTCCATACAAGGTAAAGTATTTTGTTTGGTTAGCTTCTAGGAAGGTTTGCCTTACGTAAAGAAATATTAAGAGAAAAGGTTTACAATTAAGTCACATGTGCCCTCTTTGCCGTGACCACTAGGAAGACAATAATTGCCTTTTTATTTGTTGCAAGGTTTCTCGTGAGCTTCATCCACATTTTGCTACATTTTTGTGATTTTAAGAGTCATTAGTTGATCTTATATGGCTGCCACGTTGGGGGTTAATATTTATTCAATAATTATTCATTTAATTCCTTAATTAATTTCTTTATTCCCCATTAACCAATAACTATCCAATTATCCATAAAATTAGGAATTATTTTAAATTACTTAAAATACTATTCACTTTTAACACACGTTGTACACCTTACTATTATGGTCATGTGGTACCTTGTATAACACTAGTCCATAAATACCGGGTATTATAGCTCGGACCGTATTATTATCCCAAAATGTCAAACTTCGACGGAACTCATTATCTTCGATTCGCTTTCCGTCTCAGCTTCACGAATTTACTTATCACTTGTTTTGAAATAGCATATGCTTATAACCTCAAAATAATGTCATTCCCGAGCTTACGTCGATTAACTTACGACGAAACTTCAACGTACGAAAATGCGGGATGTAACATCTCATTTTCGAGCTTATATTAATTTACTTATGGCGTACTTCCATGTACGAAAACATGTGATGTAACATAAGCATGATTCGGACGCATTCAGCGAAGGTGTAAGTTAAGAAAGTTTAAGAAATTGAATTTGATCTTCAAATTTGGTTTTAGTGTTGGAAATTCGTGTTTCGAGCCTTTGGACAAGTTTGCATAGGGTATATGAACTTGTTAGGCTGATTAGACGGAGCCCCTTGTACCTCCCGATAATTGTGGGGTAGTTTCAGACCACTTCTAGACTTTTTGAGTTACTGATAACTGATACATGGTTGTGAATTGCGATTGCGAAAGTTTGGGACGCGTTTGCGAAGAGCAAAATACATTTCGGGGCATGTGAATAGTGATCACGGAAGGAAGGATCACGATCATATAGAAGAAAATTTCTGTTGTCAGTGGTCTGACTTCGAGAGTTTATATCTTGCAACCTATAGGGATTTGGGAATGATCTAACAGATAAAAGTTGTAACCCTTTAAATCTAGTTTTCAGCAAAATAAACCGCTTTACAATAGAGCAGGTGACTAATTAAAATTTGGGGAAATTTTGCGCCCTAGTTGAGAGAGTTGGGAGAGAACAAGATCGACTACTTCGAATGTGGGGGAGAGAAAAAAAAATCAAATTTTAACCTACTTTTTAGTTTTTTAAATTCTACTCCAAATTTTTTCTGATTTTAATTTAGCCCTCGAGCACCGTTAATCACCCCTTAATAACCAGCACTTAATTCCCAAATCTACTCGAAATGTCATTTCCAACACATTTTTCCAGTTACATCTCCCCGTACCCCCCAAAAAATAAAAATAGTGAATTTCATTCACAAAGAAGTCACTCTGCTTTCCTGAGATCAACACAACACAAAACAGGTGTCGTCCTCCTACTCTCCAACTTCCATAGCATCGTTCTCCTCGAAACGTATCGCAATCGTCGAGAAACAGCATCAATTTGCGTGGTGGAGTTCGCTATATCAATCTGCGTAGTTAAGAGGAGAATTTTCACCTAAAGAAGAAGAAAATGCTAGGGGATGGAGCCCAAACCCCTAGTCGGTGAGTCTACTTTAAACACTTTTGGCTCTTCTTTACTTCTTGTTATTCTATTTCTATAATTAGGTCTCGAAGGATTCAGTGATGCTTTTTTTTTTTTTTGTAGTAATGAGTTTTTGGCGAGTCAAAGAGTTTTGCATTGAAATTTTTGTTTTTGAAAAATATATTCGGGTTACACAACATATAAGTAGCTAAGAGATTGACGATTTTTTGTTGTTATGTATTGTATCGAAAAAAATAATGCACTTGCCAAATTGATTTCACTAGCATTATGATTACGAAGGCGCTGAGTTAGGAGCTGAAATTTTGTGCAGTTGAAATCTCTATTTCGGATTACACAACGTACAAGTAGCTAAGAGATTCAGAATGTTTTGTGTTTATGTTATTTAAAGAAATAATGCACTTGCTAAGTTCATTTGACTTGCATTACGATTACGAAGATGCTGAGTTAGGAGCTACAGTTTTTTGTGGTCGAAATCCCTACTTGGATTACATATCGTACAAGTAGCTAGAGAGTGAGGACCTTTGGGTTATGTTAATATTTGGATAAATAATGAACTTGCTAAATTTATGAGTAGCATTATGATTGTGAAAGCACTGAGTTAGGAGTTGAAATTTGTGCTGTTGAAATCTCTGTTTGGATTAGACAATATATAAGTAGCCTGAGACAGAAGATTTTGCGATTATGTTGGTTATTGAAGAAATAATGAACCTGCTAAATGGATTTGAATAGCATTACCAAGGGGAGGATGCTGAATTAGGAGTTAACCATTAGGAGTTGAAGTTTGTCTTGTTGATCTTTTTCATTTTCTTATGTCGGTGAAATGAAATCCTTAGTTGGTGGAGGTACAAGTAGCTGGAGTTGATAGGCTTTCACTGTTTCACGTTTATTTTGTCAATTGAATGAAGTTATGAATCTGCCGAGTTGAATTTCACTATGTAACGATTCCTAACATTCTTACAGTTGCTTATCAAATTTCTTATGAAGTATCAACTTCTGATTTTGGCACTTACCCTTGATATTGGGTAAGTAGATAACAAATTTGTGGCATGCATTACCATGTTTTCTAGTCAATATAGTTTCAATTTCCTTTGGAAATGAAATGATGGTGAGGCTTTTCCTTCAGCTGATTGGCGTTGAATGATTAATATGAAAGGTTAAAGATGGCTTTGTTTTGCTCCTCTTCAGTGGTTTTTTTCTTTATTTTCTAGGTTTATGTGATACGGTATTGTGAACTGCGTAAGAGTATGATAGGGGAAGTGAAGGGTGTTATACTGTTCACTTCTATTTGTGTTAAATACCTTCTCAAATTCAAACTCCATGCAGGTCTGATTTGCTATGTATGGTGAAAAAGAATTCAAAGATGTTAGGGAAAACCATAGTGGAAGATGAAGAAACATCGGATGTTGAAACAGATCCCGTTTTCTGGCATGACATTATGGACGTGTATTTCATTCGTGGCAGGGAGTCTAGGGGGCGTCAGGAAGACGATCTTGTATTTTTTGTTAAAAAATTGGTACACTTCTTATCATTTTCTCCTTGTTATAGAGTTTTTAGGTACAACCTGCTGAATCTGAACAACAGTTTACTGAAATGAATTAATATGAGGATATAATTTGGTGTAGCATTTGCAGAATCACCGGTCAAATGAAGATGAATCTGTAAACTCGCCATACTTTGTACGCAGGTGGGCACCTAAGGTAAAAGCGACACAAATTTTTCATTCAGATTCCGTCACATGCATATTGCAGTACTTCCTTCCATTTAAGGTGCCAATCATTTGAATGTGTGCTGTATATTCACTAGACTGTGATGATCTATACAGTTCAATAAGCTTGGAAATTTGTACTAATCATCAAGCTTAGTCTTTCATGTAATTGAAGGGTTTTAGATTTCACTTAGATTTTCTTCTTTAGTTATCCGGACTTAGTTTAATTTGGATTTTAAGAAATTTCGCAGCCTAATGGTTAAGATGGATTATAATTTGTCCTTGTTTCGCTAAACTTTCTTTAGTGCTTATGCATGAAGGTCGATTCTGATGATCTATATGTTAAAGAAAAAAATCAAGGTACTTCAAGATTCTGGATTAAGCCTGAAATAGAGACTTTAATCCAAGTATATGGGACTGGAAAATTACATCTATGACTTGAATAGGGGTAGATGTTGGACGCCCTACATCTTGATTAACTGTTGCAAAAAAAAAAAAAAATTACTGTTGCTAAATGCTACTTGGAGGAGTGGTGGTAAGGTGTTCCTGTATTTTGGTTTTGCATGATAAGATGAGTTGTCTTCTTTCAAAATAGGCAATGTAGCAGTAGTCCTTGACTAATAGTGGTTGATGGTTGATCAATTTGCAACTGATAGATAGAAATACTAGAATTTTGCAAGTTCGTCAAAAAGCTGTAACCTAATTTGCTGATTAGTAGTCAGAAAAGCATGTCAGTAAGAGCTCATTCAATTTTTCTGATGATTTCTCTTTGTTGGTTATCTTTTTATTTGGTCCATATGTTACTTGGGGACATAGACTTTGGAGATCTTATCCTGGTTGTGTGTTTGACCGGGAGCCAGTGAACTGAGCATTGCAGAACATTTGTGGATGTGGCAGTATGCTGTGAGGACTTTCCATCTATTTGTGTTTTAAGATCATGCCACACAAAAAGGACTTGACATTCTTCATCTTGCTGAATGATGTCGATTTTCCTTCTCCATTCGTTTTGAACTACTGTCCCACTTTCGTTTTAAGTCTATTCCTACTTATATAGCACCAGTGAGGAAGTATATTTTAGGAAAGGTATAGGTTCTCAAGTTCTCTAAATTTATGGTTTAACATCTTCTACTTGCTTACACGATATATATTTTATTACCAAATTCTGATATGAAAAATGTAAGATACAGTGATCAGATAATATTTCATCCAGATTCCACGCTCACTTTTCTTCTTATCTTCAAGTTTTATTATTCATGGGCATCCTGGCCCTGGGTTGATATTATCTAAAGGACATATTCTTCATTTTAACCTATATGACACATTCTGATGTTCAGAATTTTTTTTCCGACAATAGATATAGAAATTATGTAATTGAAAGAGATGATGGTTTCTCTAGCTTTCATTGCTTGGATAATCTAGTGTTAAGAAAGATGAAGGAGTTAAGACAATTGATTATTTTTTTAACTTTATATTTGATTGTGGTTATGCTAAAGGTGAGATTGATAAGAAACAGTTAGTTATTTTCCTTCGTCAGAATATAATAGATGATATAAGATGTTTCCAAAGGTGACAAATTTCTATTGTTCATTATCTTCCTGGCAGTTGGATGACTTAACTGGCGCAAGTTCATCAGATGTTGATTGGAGGCGCTCCTTTTACTTGAACTTAATTGCTCAAACTTCTTTTAGTGTGACGGTGGCAATTTGTAGGTACTATTGCTTATTTCTCTTTGTTCATGATGGGCTGTCTAATGTTCTATTTCACATGGTTGTGATATCTCTTTGACCGTACGCAGTGTTTTATGGGAGAGAAAGTTTGTGTGACTCTTGAGTTATTCATGAACTCTGGTTAATAAGGGAATCTTCAGAATAACGCCTATAAGTTTTTTGAGTATCTTCTCAAAATATTCTTGTTATTTGGTTTTTGATAAAAGAGGAACTTCTGCTGTTAATTTAACTTTTGCCAGAATGTTCAGTGTTGTTTAATCAGATGTTTATTGTATCAGCTAAAGCTTAGCAAACTTTTAGTATTCTCTTTAATGGGTTTTTCCCTTTTCCCTTTTTTTCTTGGTTGGTGAAGTCAGCAGGTCCTTAAGAATTACCAAACTGGCAAAGACAGACCATTATCTCCTATATACAAGGCAAGTAGGCAGATCAGAAATTTCATATTAGTGCTCATATTACTCTGATTTGAATTACTATTCAAGCAGTAGTTGTTTAATAAAACCTGCTCCCACTTTTATTGCTGTAGCAAGCCAAGTAGAATCTTTGTGACATGTTGGGTGCTTGGCTCATTCTATTTTAGTTTTCTTTCCTCAAAGATTCACATTAGTGAACAGCAAATCTGGTTTTATCTTTTATTTCTATGCCTTTTCAGGTTATCAAAACTGTCTATGCGTCTCCAAGTCGTATCAATTTTCACTTGGACTCAAGGAAGGCAAGTATTTCTAACATCTAGAGATCCATATGGCTCCTTTTATGCTTGATTAAAGTTGTCTTCTAATGACATTATTGATATATAATCAGGAAGTAGAAACGACCTCTGCCTACCCAGAGATATGTTTTGCAGTTGATGACTTTGATTCCACTTTTGATGCAGTGGTAATACATCTACTCTCAGACCACTTTTGTTAAGTTTCTATGTGGTAAAATATATATGTTTTAGTGACTCACAGAAAGGTATAACATACAAGAAACGTTGTTGGTAACTTCGAAGTTCAAAGATTGATGCCCATTATGAGATATTTTTCAGGCTGTTGGATTTGGATTATCAGAGCAGTTAATCACTCTTGGTTTCCATGTTTTACCCTACCATTTCATTAGCATTAGATGTTTAAGCAATCAATTACCTCTTGAAGGATCACGGTAATCTACCATTTTGCATGTAATCCGTTTATGACTCTTGGTTTTCATGTTTACTTAACATTTCGTTTGCATTAGATTTTCAATCAAACAGTAACCTTTTGAAGGATCACGGTGGGTTTCAATTTTTGCACTTAATCCGTGTATAATGGAGTAGGCATTTTGGACATCTTTTGAAGTTTCAGACTTCAAAATACCTTCATTTGATAATACCAGAATTCTGTACCTATAGCTTGTGTTCATGTTTGACGTTGCGAAATTCTAGAAGCTTTTGCTGCATCTCTCAAGTCGCTGACAGTTGAAATTTGCAGTATCTGATCTTCCAAAGATTTTTTTTATCCTAATTTTGCTCTATCCACCTTATGCAATTTTACTACTTTGGTTTCTTTTTCTGTTGGGAAGAATATCTGGTAATTTCCAACCAGATCCTAATTGTCTAGTGATTCTCTTCCATGGGTTTTTAAATGATGAAAATTATGGATGCTTCATGAAATGCAATTTTGCTTCACGCTCAAAAGTCCTGCAAATCATGTTGGCGATTCTATTGTTGCCACCTATATAATTACCTTTTCTCAACAAAAAGAAAAATCCAGGAGTATGAACCCCCCTTAGCAGTACTGCTGCTTAATTCTCAAAGACTTGAGTTGTCCTCGGAGCATGATTAAAGACATTGGTACTATAGGTTGACATTATCCTTCAATTAGTGTATTTTGATATGAAGAGATAATTGATGCCATGAATGACACCCTGAAAGAGCATTAGAATAGATGACATTGGGATACTCATTCTTGTGTTTCCCGACTAGTTTCCGCGAAAGAACAAATGTTGCTTAAATTTTGTCAGAGATTGATTTCTCCCATTAAATTGGGAGGAGACATGAAATCCGAGGCATCATTCTGTGAAATGACTAGTCTGATGATTGCTTAAATGAACACTCTCACGAAAAATAGGTAGAGCAAACTTCCTCTCACTTTTTGATGTGACAACAACTATAGAAGAATTGCAAATTATCTTTCTTTCAGGTCTTGACAGATGTAGATCACTGCTATTGTGTACTTTTAAATGCACATGACGGGGCTGCATTCCCGAGTGAGAGAAAACAACAGGACTACAGTCCTGCTAATTCTTCAAAGAGTGATACAAGTTCTGGAAAAGTACCAACTTCAAAGGTTCGAGAAATTGATTTTCTTTGGAAGTGAATAGCATCTGTAATTCTTGCGTTGGTGCTTTTAGTTTGTAATGACATGATGTAAAATTGAATTACAGCATTTTGAATTCTACTCTATTATTTGTTAAAGAAATGGAAACTTGTGTAATTTATATAATTGACAGACACTACTATTAATCATGCAAAAGTGTTCATCTATTTACCTGCCTCCTAAAGGAAAACTTTAGAGAAGCCAAGCAACCCAGTGATGATGCTTTTTTATGAGGTAAATAGAATATATCGTCTTTGGGCTGCTTGGCTTCCCAAAGATTTTCCTTTAGGAATGATGTATTTGGTCGTCTGTCCTAATTTGATGTCTTACCGACCACCCTCTCTACAATCATATTTCCTTTCACTTGCACAGCTTAAAATTCAGCACTTACATTTTGCTTTTTCAAATGCTTGAAAGAGTTTTTTGATTATGTTTTCTCTTGCTTGCAAGCTTGTTGACAATTTATTTTCAGGTCCTCATTTGTTCGACATTGACTTTATTTTTGTATTTATCATATAATCGTAGTTCTCATGAAAATTTAGTAGTTTGAAGTTGTTGCTTCTTGACCGTTTGTAATGTGATTCCAGATCACTCTTTTCTCAGGCTTCGTTAGCTACCAAATGGTCAGAGATGCATATGATGGTAAACCTGCTATTTCAACATGCGGTCTTCATTTTCACTAATTGTTTGTCGTTTCTTTTAGTTATGCTGCCTAATCCATTTTAAACGTGAAATGATGAACCATAGACCTTTTCCACTTTGCATGTTCCTCTTGCACTTGTTTGTAGACCAAAATGACCTGTGTAATAACTAAGACAAGATTGCTCTGGTGTGAAACTGATAGGGAACATTGTGAGTATTGCATTTCATAATATGACCTTACGACCTTCGATCCTCTCTTTGCCATCAAAAGTGGTACTAGTTGAAAAGATAATTTAATGAATGAAACATTGCACCGAATTTTAAATTCATCTGTAAAAGTTTTTCAAACTCTTTAGACTTTTAAAAGTTGGAAAAATAATATAATTGGTGGAATGGGTACCCTTTCTGCAATGTATTGCATATATTAGGTTGTCTTCTTCTTATAGTAAAGTTGGTTGCATACTTGTCTAATTTTTTTTTTTAGAACTGCATCAAAATAGGAAGTCTCACATCAATTAGGATGGGGGAGTACTTTCTCAAAACATAGATTAAGATTTTTTTTTTTTTTGGGGAGATCATTTAAGGGGTTGATGTCACAATCACAGCTCTGCAATGCTGATTTTTAAGTGAGAGTTGATATAGTAAATGATCAAATTTCAGTTGCAGGTTGATTTCCTAGTCCTGTGTTTATGGCAGTTAAGTGGAAAATGAATTCTGGTAATCTGATTAACTCCTTTTATGTTTGATCACAGCTGGAAGGTCTGGATTTGGGAGCCTTCTCTCACTTCATTCTGTTGGGAAAACTGACAGGATTTACATGAAAGGCCCTGGAGGACGTGGGGAAGTTGAAGTAGCTGTGTCTGGTGTTGTAGGTAAACTGAAAAACAGTTACTGCTTCATCATATCATACCACAAAATTTGATCTCTCTTTGTGGGGCTATGTCATTTGATTTCTTGTTATAAACTTCGTGGTTGGTTAATTACTTGAAGAGTAATTTATTATATCTTCTCAATTTTGCTCAGTTGATTCAATAACTCAAACAGGTTAGTAATTAGATTTTATTGGGATAATTCCTTTTAATATTAGAGAAACCTGAATATTGTGCTAGTATGCATGACACTCTTGCAACTTTGATGCATTTTAGTGGGTCAGTCCATTTATGCTGTCGTTTTTTTTTGAGCTAGAAGATTTTCTTTCAATGCAAATCAATGTTGCAACTGTTATTGTTCACTTCAGCTGCAATCAAATGTATTAAATTGTTTAATTTTTCTTCCAACCGAAGTAATGATTATTATATGCCCTAATATTGATTAATCTATTTAGACCTTCTGCACAGTTAATAATCGTGCTTCTACTTCTCTGTGTATCAGATCAAAGCAAGCAGGACTTCAGCCATCAATCTGTAGATAACGACTCTAGAAAAGGATTAAGCTTCAGTGCTGTTGTGCGACGAGCTGCATCAGTTGCATCAGAGGCAGCAAAGCATGCATATGCTGCTGCTTCTGCTACCCGAGATGAAGGAATGATCCCTCTTAAGTGCTGCTTGATGTCTATATCATTACCTTGGGAACATATTGCTCATGATCTTTTGTTCAAGGTGAGAGCTATTTCAATTAGCATATTGTTCTTCCTTCAGATTAACTTGTTTGGTTATATTTTTCACTGGAGCTCCTTTCATGAGTAGAGTCCTGAATGAAGTTTCTTGTTTCCATTTCAGGGAAGTCCTCCAGTTAATCTGTAAGAATGCCTTGTGGATTTCAAAGAGAGCCATATAATTTCTTCATCAAACTCAATAGAATAATAGGACTTGAATAGTTTTTGACTCCAGAGATGGAGAAGACTAAAGAACGTTACAGGAAGGCGAGATGGCTGCTCCATTAAGAAACAGTAAAAAGTGGTGATAATATGTATATAAGTTGCCTATCCCTATTCCCCCACAAGATTTGCTTCCCATGCACGGCATGTTAGCAGATATCGAACTGTTGTGTTGAATTGGCATGTTATTTTCTATCTACTTTGTTCATTATAAAGAAATACTTTTGGTTTTGCTACCTGGGATTCATTTGTTGCTCTGTTTTTCTTCTATCATGGTTGACTGATTTGACTCCCATTTAAAAATAGGCACAAAATTCCAAGGGAATGGAGGATTGGACTGGCTATTTATGTACAAAGATCCGTTATAGACAATTGAGAGCGTGTGTTTTGTGGTTGAGATATAATGCGAAACTGTGTGACTGATTGAGATCATAGTGGGATTCCTTTGCGTAAACCAATATTGAATATATGCGTTTTTGTTATCTTTATCTTTTTGCTTATTAATTTTAGTAGTTTGGGTCGGTCGTGGTATTCTTTTTTCGTTTTGAAATTTCTTTTTCTGGTTAACGAAATTGTACCATTCACTTGAGTGATTCTGTGTGGTCAATCTACACCATCCAATTTGATATAGCTTACAAAGTAAATGATTCAGATTCGACTTGTAAAACACCTGCTCCACCAAGACTTGCACCATTCAAGGAAAAGCTCCGTTTGCTTAACAATTTTCGTTTGATAATAGTAATATCTGCCCAGCTTGCGTACACCTCGACGTTTTTGTCCGATACTTGCTATCTCTTACCAACACAAAGAAGTATTTAGGTAATTCTGGTTCAGTTCTTCCCTTAGAAAATAATTCTCTGCATCTCCAATAGTAAGTCTTTCAACCCCCCCGGCCCCTTTTCCCACGTCCCCACACTAACACTAGCCCCCATATTTTAAACGTTTTACAAATAAGACGGTATCTTCTTACTTGAGAAGAATTGAATGAATAGGAAAAGGAAACAAAACTGGGCATTTTATTGTATAGGTAGTGTCGACTTGTCTCCCTTCATAGAGTCCCAACTTGCTCCAGATAATAGAAAGAAAGATAACAAGTAATGGTAGCTCTTCTTTATGCCTTTATCGTACTCATCACATGGAATCTACTACTAGCTATAAAACAATTTTTATTTTGGGGGGGGGGGGGGGGGGGGGGATTTTATAATGGGGGCAAGTGCCAGTGTTAACTTTATCTACAAATGAAGGACGATAACAAAGTAACAGAGAGCCAAGCCAGACTGCATGTTAGTCTCCACTATACTGCGTTTTAACATGACAAAAGAGGAAATAACTGCCAACAAAGAAAACTACCTCAACTTCCCCCAACTAAAAAAACTGACCTTAGGAATATTCTCCATTATATTAATATTAATTTAAATTAACTTAATCATTTGTATACTATCTTTACTTAGAGTGCTAATGCAATCTAACATACAAAGACAAGCTCTCCTTTTGTCGACAACATTATAAAACTGATTTACATTAAGGAAACAACAAACCACATATGATCATGCATTTTATGTTTGAGCAGCTTTATCCAGCAATTCCACAGCCAAACGTGTTCTCCACAAGAAGGGTAATCAGCAATTAGAATATATTAAGAGCAGGGGTGGAGCTAATGTATAAGGTACAAGTTCGTTCTAATCTATAAATTTCAAGTCCTAGTTCCGCTTCTATTATAGATAATAGTTCGGTTTTTGAGTAAATCATCAATCAGGAGAATCTTATAATTAGCACATTTATATTATTCTGAGTATGGAGTTTCATAAATTTCAAATCATATCAAGTTGTAGACGCCATTTTTAACTCTAATTAAGACAATAACCAATGGCAGCACTTCATTTGTAACTGTTGGTAATCTAATTTTCAAGAATATAATGCAAAATAAGAACTCCCAACGACTTTCTCATTCTTGAATGCTTTTTAAACTTAAGAAAAAATTAAATCATAGCACTCGAAACTTATACCAAAATTGGTAGGCTTTTCAAACCACGAGAGGACAAAAGGCTTAGATTAAAAAAACCTTAAAAAACAAGGCACATGGGTGTATAAAATTAACCAGTAATAGCTTTACTAGTATTAAGAAGGGCACATGAATAAGGTAGGCAATGACTGACTGTCCTTTGTTAATTCTGTAATCTCATTTGTTGTTTCTGTTTTTTGGTCTGATTCTTCGTCATTAAGCTAATCTCTTTTTTTTTTTTTTCGTTCGTTTTTTCTACGCCCTTTTTACAGAACAACCCCACTACAGTGAAAAAGAATACAAAGGGTCCATCACTATCAACTCCCCCCCCCCCCCNCCAAGGGGCCACCTGTCCTCCGACAAAATTCTATTCATATATGATAATACTATCACTTTAATTAGGATGACAATTTTGATCTAATCTCATGTTTTTCAGATTAGTGATAATTAATTGGGAGCCTCAATTTGGTTATACAAATAAACCTTATCGTATCCGACAACAGTGTTTTAAAGCCAAACTTAAATAATTGGAGGCAGTAAACAAAGAATATTGTAGACTAGTACAAATGATCCAGCAGATAGATGATACCAATTAATTGTAATTGAAGGCAATGTTCTTAATTTGTTAACCCTTCAAATGACTGAAAATGCTTATTTACGTTCTATGTTTACCTCAAATCAATGAATGCATGATGATTTAATTCTTCTACGTATTCTTTTATCAGTAATTACTTAATCATATTATTTTTTGGTGTAGCCATCTAGCTACTATCTGGTACCTGCTGGACTATTAATCCAAATTTACACTACCTAGGAGCTAGGAACCATGAAAGGGGAAGTGCTCCCTATCAGTGGAATTTCTCTATTTTTTGGTCTCGAATCTGAAACCTTCGTTTAAGGGTGTGGAGGGATTTTATTCATCTCATCACACTCTTAGACGGTCAATTCATACACTCTCGTAATGTCCTACCTCAAGATTATTATACAACTTTAATATATAAAAGTTATTTAGTTATATTGGTGTAAGTAAGTTTATTTCTGTCGAACAGAAAAACTAAAAGGTGAGGCAAAACTAATTGAATAAAGCCTTTGACATGAAATGGTAATGATAATATGGAGACAAAATACCAGCAAAGTGGGATGGCTATAATTTTCTTTTGATTCGTAGACCTCCTTTCTCACAAGTGTTAGTTCTCCAAAAGGAAGGGAAAACAAATTAAAGGAAAGAGAATATTCTATACGTATAATCAATCCCAAGCAGATCCGTTTACAACTTGTTTGGACGGTTGTTACCCTAATGTATTATTATTTTAAATATAATATTTATTTTGATTGTTACTTAAATTTTATTATATTGCATTTAAATTTGTAATTACGTAACGACGAAAAGTGTCACTTTATAAAATGACGAATTTGGTGTGGTGGGGTCGTTACCTTGTATTTTTCTCTCATCTTGCCCTTCCTTATTATTAAATAATCATATTTTATTTTTTATCATGCTTTATTAATAATTCTACTTTGTATCCTATTATTCATGGTAATGTTATAAGTTTATTCTTCACGACGGTATACAATACAATCTATCCAAGCGTCGTATCATTAGACAATACAATATAATACAATACGATACATTATGAAACGACATGTAACACCCATTCAAACGATCGAGTTGTTTGTACGTGCCTGTAGGATTTACGTAACTGATAGCGATTAGTGTGTTCGTTGATTAGCTATTTACAGTCATCTACATATTTTCTCTCGTTTATTGATAAACATATTATGGATTGAAAGCTTGACGCGGAGATAGGATTCTTTTTTCATTAATCAATGAACAAAATGAGTCACCTCGTGAATTCAATACATATTCGCAGATTATTTTTGTCTAGTGTCTAGTAGTAACAGTAGTTGAAAAACCTCCCCAATTGACTTAAGTCATTTAACTAAAGAATTTTCGCCGTCCCAAATAAAATAAGGCGTGAGTAATTTCAAAGTTGATAGGAGTATAAGAAAAAATAAATCTTGTACTCCCTCAATTTCCGCTTACTAGTTTATATTAAAAATAAATTTTTCTTTTTACTTATCCATTTTAGTATTTTAAAAGAGATTTATTATTTTCTTTCAATATTAACCGTCAGTATTAAGACCCACACTTCTCAAATTTATTAAAGTTACAACTTTAATAATCATTAACAAGAGTAGTTTACTAAAACAGATCCATAATAAATAATTCCTTAAGGAGAGTGCCAAATTAGTAAAGGACTAGTTAGTAGAGGAAGTAGTGATGTTGGGCAAATTTCTAAATGTTTTAATGTTATTCTACCTATGTTTTAACCCTTTTTTGGTACTATTTGATATTAAAAATACGCAATATGTGTTAATTATTGATTTTATGACTATTTAAGTTGTGTGTGACGATTTAGGATGTTTGAAGTGCAAAAATATGAAGAAAAGATGCTCCAGTTATAGGAGAAGAGGATGAATTCGTCGAATCCAACCTTGAAAAAAGGGCTATTTGGAGTATCCTTCGCAGTGAAGTCTTAAGAAGGCAACCACCTTAGCATCCGCATCTGGGCGCAGGAAAGTTGAGGGAACAGAGGGTGGACGCGAAGCATCCATCCCAACATCCGATGCTGAGAAGTTCAAGCTGAGACGGACGCGAAGCATCCAACTCAGCATCAACCCCTGAAGCTGATTCGGAAAAGGAAAAGGAAAAGGAAAACATTGGACCACGACTTTTGTACGCAATATATAAGCCAAAAACGCCTCTTTTAGGTCATCTAACACACTTTTTAAGGGGATTCGACCGAGGGAGAGCAAGGAGCCACCATGGAGGCCGCATTTCATCTTCTTCCGCCAAACTTAGTAATTTTTATGTTTCCTTGTATGATTTATTGTTTGACTAACTTGTCTATGTGGAGCTAAATTTCACAATCTAGGGTTGTGGTTCTTTCACGACTATTGTTATTCGAATATTGATTTTGCTTGATTGATTTATCAAATTAATTTATTTATTCAATCTTGCGCTTAATTATTTGATTGCTTGATCACCAATTGAATACTATCTACAAATCTAGAATTGAACTCGAAAGTGAGAATTCTAGATTGCACATAAGATTGAGTAGAACAAGTTCTTGAACCTGGACATCAGGGAACAGAATCACGCTTAGGATAGACATATACCTAATTGCCTTGCTTGATTGATGTACATGAATTATAAGTGTGTTCTTGCTAGTTCTAACTCCATAGACATATAGGTGTTAGGTTAGCTTGAATAGACGAGTAAGAACTCGACAGATTCTTATGAGCAATATTAACCCTATCAACCAATAAGCTAGATGAATTAGTTAGTCAATTAATTGAAGAATACAATAGTTAGATAGTCCATAACCTTGGATCGTTTTCATACATCGATAACAGAATATCTTATGTTCCTTTGTTCAGAGTTCATTATTTATTTTCTTTTTAGTTTTATTAGATTAGAGTCATATACGTCTAGGTTTAATCCTTGTATAGATTAATTAGGATAGTCTGATCTAGTTGATAACAAGTCCTCGTGGGGTTCGATACTCTATGTTATCACTTTATTACTTGACGATCGCGTATACTTGCGTGTGCGTCTGGTCGCAACAAATATTTTTCGTTGTTGCCGGGGACTTAGAATTAGCAATTTTTTTTTTTATCTATTCAGTTTTTTTTTAGTTTAGTTAGTTTTTTTATACTTATTTTAACATGGCATCTTGGAATAAAAATTGTTAGAATGACAGTCATTCTTATTTTGATGATCATTGTCCATATTATGGAGGATTTCACTGGTGGCAAAATTGTCTGAATATTTTCAGGAGTGGATTGTGCGCACAATCTCAATCCTATGAGTGAAATATTTGTAGTATGCGTGGTGGCCAAGATGGCTATTGGGATGGTTGTCCTAATTCTGTTTATCCTTGCCTGAGCCCTCATTATGATCTTTCTAACAATGTTTGTAAGTTTGATGGGAGCAATGAAGTGCAAGATATGGAACATGATGCATATATTAGGGATATTTTGAGGTAAGTAGCAGAGCAACACGATAAACTCAAAAAGATATGAAAAGAATACGGGCAACAATCACAAGAATGAAGGCCAATATGGAAGAATTGAATGAGAGAGCAAGTTTCAGCAATAGGACAATCTTGAAAAAGTGGAGATTTTAAGCCATATGTCGTTAGTGGAACAAGCCGAAAGATTAGAAATATACGAGGCACAATAGGAGAAAATTACAAGTGGGGTGAGACACTTAATAGAAGAAAGAGCTGAATTGGGACAACAGATCATCGACAAATTTGGCACAATTATTCATGACTTGGAAGCTCAATTGAGTGCAAAGATTGTTGCGACTAATGCCCTACAACATATTATGAGTTATGTGAAACTAAAAAAAAGGAGCTTATACGCCAAATTGAGGAGCTAAAAGTGGAGAGTCAATCATTCGACCATATTTATGTTGATGATGTCCATGTTAGCCGGTAAAATTTAGTATATTTTTTTGTGCATATATATATATA
>ML322677.1:0-11299 GCA_005239505.1 Nicotiana paniculata
TGATTGTGACCAAAATGAATTGGCGGGAGATGTGGCAAGAACCATTGATTATTTGACTTCTGTTGTTAGAATAGGCTTCGAGTTATGAGTATTGAAGGACCTCTCGTGTAGTTTAGTTGTGGAGTGAAGTGGGTTTTTCTATTATGTTTTGAGTTCCTGCAATGTCTTTTGAGCTGACCAATGCCCCAGCAACGTCTATGTATTTGATTAATGGTATACTCTCGCCGTATTAACACTCCTTTGTTATTATATTTATTGATGGCATCCTGTCATACTCTCGTAGCCAGGGATAGCATATTTGCCATTTGATGATGGTATTACAAGGATATAGGGAGGAGAAGCTTTGTGCGAAGTTCTCCAAGTGTGAATTTTTGGCTCAGTTCAGTAGCATTCTTGGGGCACGTGGTGTCCAGTGAGGTATTCAGGTGGTCTAACGAGTGTGAGTAGGCTTCCTGAAGCTCAAGAATTCCTTGACCATAGCCCTAGTGTTAGTATTTCCATCAGCTTCAGGTTCTTATACCACTAAATGAGATGTCTTGGAGGCAGGCAGTGGTTGTGTTCTAATGTAGAAAGGTATAGTAATTTCGTGATGGCTATGATTTTCGAAAGTGTATAGGGAGATAATATTTTGAGATTAAGCAGGTAGGGGTATCTCTTGTGGGTTGTCTTGAGGTGTGTGACCCTTATGTTTATCTGTAGCAAGTTCTTTTCTATCAGTAGATGATGTATGTTGTAATTTGAGTTTAGCTCGCTTGTGAGAGTTGGCATGATCATTACAATGGTGAATGCGAGAATTGCATACGAGTTGAGGGTTAGATGGTCTGGGTCATATGAGCGTATGAAGGATTTAGCTGAATCCCACCACAGTATGGTGGCAGTGATAATGTGTGGGCTTCATGAGTTATTGTTTGTCTTGATATTAGGCTTTGAGCCAAGTGGGGAGTCCGCTAATGATAAGTTGATTACACGATTATGTGTTGTATTGGTTTCGGTTCGAGGTATGTTGGTGAATCAGTTATGACGTACAGAAGTGAAGTCTGGGAATGACTCGGGTGATGGAAATTTCTTCGATACAAGTTGTAATGTACTTTACGGATAGTGGAATTCATTGTATGATGGAGTTGTACTGGTAAGTGTAAAGTGTGCAATGTATGAGTGTGATTGTTGCTTCAAAGGTGTGGATTACTTTCCTAGTATGTGGATTGCAAGCGGGGTCAGGTCGTTCTGTTTACTTGGTTAGCGTAATCGAAATTGCGTAGAGTAAATGACGTTCGAGAATGGTTCAGACGGATTCAAGGTTATATGTAGCGATCGATGATCTTCAAGGTTTGAGAAGGGCAAGAACTGAGATTTACGGGGAAGGTGTCAAGGCTTGTGGTGTATTTGAATTATCATGGATTATATCCATCAGTATCAGGAAAGTGAAGGTAATGACTTTAAATTCGCAGGAAGTCTCTTCAGGGTAAGTATTTCTAATGTGGTGCATTTGGGGATAATTGAGGTAGTATTCAGCGGCTTATGAGCCTTAGACGGTATATTTTTATGCTCGGGTTTCGTGCGATGAGTCGGGATTGAGAATTGCGGTATTATGGCAAGAAGAAGTATCAAATCGAAGGTAAGTCAGAAGGAACTTGGATAAATAGGACAGCTTGGTAGTAGGTCGGATCGGCATGATAAGGGATATGGTTAGTTCTTTGGGTGTTTATAGGGTAATGAGTTGTTATAGGTGTTTCTTAGTAATTCTCTTGGAGTTTGGTGGCATGTGTAGTTTGGTTGAGTTAGAAGGATTCAGTCCTGGAGGTTTGGTGTTGTACAAATGTGATTCGGGAGTTCTTGATGGTTTCTACCACGGTTAGAAATGTATATTTTTCACTAGTGTGAGGATCATGTAATGTATAGTGATTTTGCTTCTAAATGGGATCAATGGAAAGTTCTTGGCCAGTTGGGTACGTAGTTGTTTGTGGCTAGGAAGGGAGCATGAAGTTCTCATATTTATCATAGGATTGCATGGTGTATGCGGTATTTTGTGTATAGTGGAGAGTGGCATATGTGAGGTCACGGTTCAGTTCTGGAAGGAAGGTCAGAACTGGCAGTTTCAGATGATTAGGTAAAGGACACCACTATTGGGTGGCTGGATGAGAGTATATATTCATAAAGGACAATGTGTTTAAGGCAATGTGTTTGAATAAGGATGCTTCGTTGGTTTTACGACGCTCTCTTGTAGGATCGACTGCTGATATTCAAGGTTTCTTGGTGACACAGAGTAATTTTGGGGGTATCCCTCGTGGAATGATAAAGTATTAGGGGCGTGTTATATATTTGAGTGGTAGAATTAAGATCAGATATGGTAATTGGTGCGCTTCATGGATTTTGAGACTAGGAGTTTTCATGAACTGATTATTTTTGTAGTTGTGAACTACGAGGATGCGAGTAAAGCTAGTCAGGTGTTAGTATATGTCATGATTCAGTCATTATGAACCTTTGGAGAGTTATCTACCTGTTGAGGGATGTACCATTTGATTTTTACCGAGCTTATTCGTGTTTCGGATTGGTCTATGAGTTACCTTTCGGTGTTTCGAAGAGTTGTGATCGTTGGTTATATATGTGCATAGGGTGTAGTTCTATCGGGGCTTTATAGCGAGATTTGGGTAAGGCAAGTAAGTAACTGTTGCAGGATTGAGACGTGTTGGTTATGTTCTTTCTGGTTCGGGTGGCATGGTATCGTCCAATTTCCCCCGTGGTTATGGCAATGCACTTTGAGTAATTGATGTTGGATTTCGCATGGTTATTGATTTTGAGCAAGGTGGATTGGAGTGTGTCATGTGGTCCAGCGGTTGGATGGGATCACACTTTGCAGCTCAGTTAGGTAGAGGTATGATCCTTGGTGTCGGATTTGTGTGATATGGTTTCATGATGTGTATCAGGCTTTTAGCATGATGTGGTAAGGGCAAGAGAAATGGCAGGATAGTCCTCTCGTGTGAGTCTTCTTTATTTTATAAATTGAGCTCTTGGGATGTTGTTATTGAGTGCACGAGTTGCAAAAGTTATGGCTCTGGATGGTATAGTGGTATTGATGTTGATCAGACGAATGGTTACTAGTTCCTGCGTGTTCCTTTCATCATTGGCAGTATATGAAAGGGTTAGAACGAGCTTTTTCTTAATAATAGGTTATTTACCGGTATTGGGTTGTTATGAGCAGCGATTGGGATTAGGATTCATCACTATGAGTGTTGAGTCATGCGGTATATTATGTGATTTCATCTTATGTTACGGATATGGCTTGATACAACGTGTTCAGACTATTTCAGCTTATAGTCGTGGAAATTGATCTTGTGAATGGACTCAGAAGTGGAAGTTTAGTTCTAAGGTTTATGGGACAAGATCGGACTTCGAAATTTCAATTGTGTTGTGCTAATAGACCTATATGGGGTAAGGAGACGTGGAATCACCTCCAAATATGTGCATGGTAGGTTACACAACAATTTTGGTGGTGTTTGGAACAACTCTAGGCACGTTCGAAGACGAACGAATGTTTAAGTGGGGGAGAATGTAACGACCCGGTCGGTTGTTACGTAGAACTTGCATTAAAAATTATTTTCATTGACTTGTCATAGGTTGGTTATATTGTTATTGATGTGTTAGAGTTGTTAGGCTCGAAATCGGAATGGTTGTGGTGAGAATTTAGCCATTTAGTCTTAAAAATAGCCTTAAAATGGGAAAAGTCAACTGAGGGTTGACTTATTGGTAAATGACCTCGGAATGCGGATTTTATGGCTCGAATAGCTTCGTTAGGTGATTTGGGACTTAGGAGTGTGTTCGAAATATTTTTGTGAGGACCGGTGTAGAATTAGGCTTGAATTGGCGAAAGTTAGTTTTGATGATTTTCGGTCGGCAATGAAAAATAGGCTATCGGGGTCGGAATGGAATTCTGACAGTTAGAACAGGTTCGTAATGTCATTTTGGATATGTCTGCAAAATTTCAGGTCAATCGGAGTTGTTTTGGATAGTTTCGGCATCGTTAGTGGATTTTAGAAAAATTGAAAGTTCTTAGGCTTGAATTCGATGTGATTTGGTGTTTTGAAGTTATATTTAGTATTTTGAGAGTGCAAATAAGTTTGAATGATCAAATGTAACGTGTTAGTATGTTTGGTTGGGGTTCCGAGGGGCTCGGGATTGATTTCGGGTGGTTAACGGGCATTTTTAGACTTAAAGAAAGAGCTGGTTTTCTGGTTTTTGTGCAGCAGGGATTTGGGCATCGCGATCGCATGGCAAAGGCTGCGATCGCGTAGAACACTCTGAGGGCCAGGAAAAATTGTGCATCTCGATCGCGTGAATCGGGGCGCGATCAAGTAGGTTTGGAAGAAGGTGAAGTGCGATCGCGTGGGCTAGGTCGCGATCGCGTAAGGTCATGACAGGCGCGTGGGGGTGAGCTCAATTGGTCTTCGCGATCGCGTGCGTCTTGTTGCGATCGCGTGGGATTGAGTTGCTGTAAAGCGCGGTCGCGTGGATTATGCCACGATCGCAATGAGTAAATTGGGGGCCAGGGAATTTTTTTCTTCGCGATCGCGTGAGGACTTCCGCGATCGCAGTGAAGAAATAGCTGGATAGTTATAAAAAATAAACCCTCCGCGACTTAAACCCTCCTTACAACATTTTTGTACGGATAGAGAGCTTTGGGGACGATTTTTGAAGAGGGAAATCAGTGTTCTTCATAGAGGTAAGTGTTTTGGACCTTAAAACTCATTTATGGATGATTATAGAATATAATATCAGTGTTAAATTCATGAAAATCAGCATAAAAGGTGGGTTTAGGGCTTGAGATTATGAGACATTTAGGAATCGGTTTGAGGGGTCAAACGAACTCCGATTTTAGAGTTCTTTATATGTACGGACTCGTGAGATGATGAAGAACAGTTTTGTATAAAAATTTCTGAGTTTTGGGACGCGGGCCCAGGGGTCGGGTTTTGACCAATTTCGGATTTTTGAGCTAAATTTGATATTTTTCGATAGGAATTTATTCCTTAAGCATAAATTGATGATAAAAATCTGAACTTGGTAGATTTGGAGCCTTCGGAAGTAGATACGAGAGGCAAGCGTATTGCGGAATAGTTTCCGGTTCAGTTTTGAGGTAAGTAATGTCTTTAAATCATGTCCTGAGGGTATGAAACCCCAGACTATGTACCCTTTCACGAGTTTTGGAATGCAAAGATTGGAACTTTGGAAATATATTCCCTATTTAGGCAACTATTGAGTTGCGAAACCGATTTTTAAGCCTATGCTTAATGGTATTGATATATTTCGATATGATTTGGGCTGTAAGCCATGTTTGGGGCCTAGTGCCGATCTGTTTACCCCTTGGGAGCTGTTTCACTGTATTTCCTCACTTGATATGTTATGATTTTCACTCAGTATTTTCTTGATAATTGTTTGACACTCAAAGTATTTTGAAACTATTTCTTGAAAAGGAAACACTATTTTGGGTCGAGAATCCGGTATATTTATGGCCTGAAGGGCAAATTGAGAGTGTTTGACTAAGTGAGGCTGCGGGCCTATATTGTGAGGATGCTATGACATGAGTGAGGCTGCCGGCCTATATTGTGAATGATTTGTGCCATGATGTGTCTTGTTATAGCGCTTGGGCTGTAGGATCCCCTCTGGAGTCTGTACACACCCCCAGGGAGCGCATGTACCTAATGAGTGATGCCCGGTGGGGCTTATGCTGAGTGATTGTGAGGATGCCTGATGAGCTGATACTGGGTGACTGTGAGGATGCCTGATGGGATATTACTGAGTGATTGTAAGGATGCCTGATGGGCTGATATTGAGTGATGGTGAGGATGACTGATGGGCAATGGTTACAATAAATAATTTTAGCCCGAGGGGCTATTTTATAAGGAATTTTACTAAGTTTTTGAACTAATTTACTTCGTTTTCAAACTGGTGTTACTGAGAATTTTACTGAGATATACTGACATTACACTTGTTTTCAAAGGATTTTTGGAAATTGATTTCGAACTTATTATTTGTTGAATACTACATGGTGACTTGGTGTTTTACTGGTTTTGTGAAATTGTGTATTTGTACTGTGTGTTTTGAAATTCTCATACTGTGATTTATTTTTATTACTAATGAGTTGGCATACTCATCATTACTCCCTGTGCCTCTGTGCACAGATCCAGGTGACGGCCCGGAGCAGTAGCCGTCTCAGTTCGTTAACAGCAAATACGGGATTTCGAGGTAGCTGTCCAGCGTCCACAGCTTCTCCATTTCCCTTCCTTATTTAGTTTTAGCGTTTGATTCAGAGACATATATTATAGTTTTAGAAGAGTTAGATTTATTTATTCTTAGATGCTCATGACTATTGATTCCAGTCTTGGGAGGTTTTGTTTAGAGTTGTTAGACTATTATGGGGACGGTAAGACTTAATTACATTATTCTATGCTATGGTTGCTGCTTATTATTAAATTGTGAACTTTTATAATTGAAAAAATGCGTAGTTATAAGATGGTTGGCTTGACTAGTTCGACGATAGGCGCCATCATGGCCTGTTAGGATTTGGGGTCGTGACATATACATATATTATTTTCTTTTCTATTTTTCTTTACAATGTAATCTAGTATAAAGATAGGTACTGTACAGATTCAATACAACAAAAAAGGAAAAATTTTCAAATTTAATTCTCTTAAGTCCAATACGGTATAAGAATAGTGGGAAATTCTTGTTCATCGTTATCATTTTTATTTCTTCTTCCTTCCTTTGACTTCAAACAAAACCATGGGAGACACCACACAAGATGTAACTGTAACTGTAGCTCAATATGACTCCAACCATGCTTACTTCTTACACTCCTCTGATACACCAGGTATGAACCTGGTGAATTCTCATTTTGATGGCAACAGGTACCAGGCATGGAGAAGATTAGTGCTTATAGCTTTGCCAGCTAAAAACAAATTGGTTTCAATGACGGCACATGTGCAGCTCCAGCAATCAACTCGAAGGATTATCATTCATGGAGTCGAAGCAACGACATGCTAACCTCTTGGTTGTTTAACTCTTTATCAAAAGAGATTGTTGAATCAATAATTTATTCTAGGACAACTTTGAAAGTCTGGACTAATCTTGAACAAAGATTTGGACAATCCAATGGTGCTAAGTTATTTCACCTGCAAAAGCAATTGAATGACTTTAGTACAAAGGACCAATGACATAGCAAGGTATTACACAAAACTCAAAAATTTATGGGATGAACTACACTCTTTGAACACTGCTACAAACTGTAGTTGTGTTTGTGTTTGTGGAGGAAAAAAGAAGTTGACGTCTTTGAAGATGAAAGGCTCATTCATTTCCTTACATGATTGAATGAGACCTCCAGCTAGAAGCAGTATCCTAATGCTTAATCCACTTCCCACAGTAAATCATGCCTATTATCTGTTGTTACAAGATAAATTCCAAAGGGAAACTCCCGTTTATAACCAAATCCCAGGAGGTAGTTCATCATTGATAGCCGGAAATAAAGGATTCTTTGTCACAAGTGGAAATCAGGAACATGCAGGGCAAAGGTTCACAGGAAACTAGGAAAACAACTCTCAGTCTAAAGGAAATTCTAACTACAAGGGAAAGAAGCCAAAACAATTATGCACCTACTGTAAGGTGACTAATCACATCATAGGGGACTGTTATAGGCTAATACGCTATCCCTCAGACTACAAGTTCACCAAGAACAAGAAGTTCCAAGGACCAATAAGAAGAAATGTGGCAATAATAGGAGAAGAACCACATCAAATGGAGGTTGATGGGGCTAATGCAACACGGAGTTTGTATAAGGATCAATTCTCTCAGCTTATCACATTACTCAAACAAGTTAAGGTTCATCAGGATCCTTCAGCATGGAATGGAACAAACATTATTGCAAATGTTGCAGTTGGTATTGCCTTCAATAACTTAGTTTCTCATCTACCTTTTCATAACTTGAGCAAATGGATCATAGATTCAGGTGCATCTGAACACATGTATTATGATCCTAAAGCTTTTAAGTCTTTGTATCCACTTCATGTTCCTCTTATTATCAATTTAGTATACCAATATTTTCAGATCTAATCCTAGAAAATGTGTTATATGTTCCTTGTTTTAAATTCAATCTTTTGTCAGTTGATAAACTGACATATCAGTTTAAATGTACAGTATTGTTTGCTCATTTTGGTTGTCTCTTGCAGGGCTCTTTAATGAAATGACCTCAAGTTTTTGGTGAATTCAAGGAGGGGATATATTTGCTCAAAAGCCATGTAGTACCCAGTCTAGGAATTTCTTTCAATCAATTGTTTCTCTATTGTCTAATGGGAACAAATCAATTTCTATTTTTTTAATTAAAGTTGCATCTGATGTAAAACTGTGCACAATAGATTGGGGTATTTTCCTTTTCATCCAATGAAAAATATCAGTGTAATTCATTTTCTTCCTAATGCTGATTATTCTTGTGATATATGTCATTTGGCAAGACAAACTAGAACACCTTTTCCAATAAGTCAAATTTCAACAAAGGCAAATTTTGATATTATTCACATAGATACTTGGGGACCCTATAAAGTGTGCACTTATAATGGTTACAAATATTTTTAACTATTGTAGATGATTTTAGTAGGGTAACATGGACTTTTCTGTTGACTACTAAAAGTAATGCGTTCTTTTTGTTGAAACATTTTCGAAGGGTGGTTGAGAGGCAATGCAAAGGGACTGCAAATTCTAATTTTGTATCTTCTCGGGGGATGCTACATCAAACATCTTGTACTGCCACCCCTCAACAAAATGGGATTGTTGAGAGGAAGCATATATTAGAAATAACAAGGGCATTAATATTTCAGTCAAAGGTGCCTACTGGTTACTGGGGAGAATGCATTTTGAGAGCTACATACTTAATCAATATAATTCCTTCCATAGTTCTTCAAGGATAGCCAACATATGAAGTAGTTTTTGGGAAGACTCCTAACTATACAGATTTGACAACCTTTGGACATGCATCCACTTTGGCACAAAACAAAGGGAAGTTTGAACCAAGAGTTAAGGCATGTATATTCCTAGGGTATCCACAAGGGCAACAATGATATAAACTTCTATAATTGGACACTAGAAAGATCATAGTGTCTAGAGATGTGCACTTTCATGAGAGTAGTTTTTCTTTTGTTGGTCATGTACTGAAAACTGAATCTATCTTTCCTAGTCCACCTACTATATATAATCTCAATGATCAGCGTTCCACCTTAACAAATTCACCCAATAATCCTGCTACTACTTAACACAGTTCAGTTCATACTCCATCTAAGAGTCCTTCATTTTCACCTAGTTTGCATAATCTAGTTTCTCCCTACACTCAGCATACCCCAATTCCTATCTTATCACTTGAAGATCAGAGAGAGAAAGTAAAATTCTAGGACATCTAAAGGATTTTGTCTGCAACAATGTCAATCTCACAGATGTCACTTCAACATGCTTTGTTGAAACCCCAAAACCATCTACTTTTTCTTTTGTTGCACTCTCAACACAATCAACACATGTTGCATTCTATCACAAACACAGTTGAACCTACCAGTTTCACTCAAGCTTCTCTTTACTCAGGATAGAAAAAGGCCATCAAACTAGAAATTAAGGCTTTACAAGCTAACCAGACCTGTGAAGTGGTGCCTTTATCAGAGGGAAGAAAGGCTTTACCTAATAAATAGATTTACAAAGTTAAACACAATGCAAATGGTTCAGTTGAGAGATTTAAAGCAAGACTAGTTATAAGAGGGGAAGTTGAGAGAGAAGGTACTGACTACAATGATACCTTTTTCCCAGTGTTCAAAATGACCACAATCATGTGCCTATTAGCCATTGCGGTTAGGAAAAATTGGCCTATTTCACAACTAGATATTAACACTGCAGTTTTGCATGGAGACCTACAAGAGGAGGTTTACATGAAATTTTCCGCATTTCTTACTCCTCCAGCTCCTAACCTTGTTTGTAAACTTAAAAGATCTCTGAATGGATTAAAGCAAGCCTCCAGGCAGTGGTATGCCAGGCTTGCTGAGCCTTTGAGTTTTAAAGGCTATAGTTATTCTTTAAATGATTATTTTGTATTCTTTAAGAAGTCAGGAAATCTTATTTCTATTGTGGCAGTGTATGTAGATGACATTTTGATCACACGAAACAATCCCACAGAACTTGCATAATTGAAAACTTTCTTAAATAGAGAATTTCGGATCGAGGATCTTGGGAATTGCATTATTTTCTGGGAATGAAAATTTTGCGTGAAAAGCAAGGGATTATTTTAAGTCAAAAGAAATTTACCTTAGACGTACTTGCTGAGTTTGATTGCAACCAACTGACATCAGTTTCATCTCCTCTGGATCCTTGCTCGAAATTATCTGCTAATTCGGGGCCACCACTTGCAGATCCAACTATTTTCCGACGACTTGTTGGCAAGATCAATGATCACGCTCAACTATGTCTAATAAAAGACTAAACGGGCGTTGCAAATATAATCCGGGGTATTATGCCAAGAGTCGATCCCACAGGGAATTTACGTATCAATCAAGTCGTTAGAATACGCAACTTTTACTCAATCAATTCTCTCAAGACTTTTTTTAATATAAATTGGTGATGTTTTACTAAGTCTACTGGATAATAATAATAACTAGCAATTACTAACAATGTGTTGCAAACAATTATGATAAAGGCCTAAGGTTATGGTTTCCCCCGTTGGTGAACTTACTTCTCAGATATTTCCTATAACTTGATTAATTATCTCTATCAATCATTAACACTCTATCTACGATAAATCTCTCTCAAGTACTTATGATAATTTACTAGACGCACTCTCTCAAGTTACGCTAGCTAGATTGCTTGACAGTTCAATTTAGATTGCATCCGAAGAATCGTTATTTCTAATCCAACTTCTAAACCCTCGGTTATGACTTTCGTCTATACTCCGGGAGTGNTAGGGGCCAAATGCCCGGCTAACACCCGGGTGTTTCCTTTTCGACTCTTAAGCATATTTTTGATGTATTTGCATCCATTTAGCTCGGTTTCCATCTCCAATGCACTTACACATGAAATAAACTCCATTATGCACATAAAAAGTGTATTTTTATCATTAACGCACATAAAATGTAAGGCATATAACATGTTAAATCATGAATTCTAGCCACGTATCAATACCCCACACTTAAACCTTTGCTCGTCGTCGAGCAATCAAACTACACTGATGTACACAACTTATTAAGCACATCCCTTAACACGTTATACCAAGAATTTTTAAAACATTTCA
>MDKI01045726.1:0-25253 GCA_005239505.1 Nicotiana paniculata
TCGTCGAGGTTAGGCTCGGCACTTACTCAGTACATGGCGTCGGTTGTACTGATACTACACTCTGCACACTTTTGTGCAGATACAGGTACCGGCCAACAATAGAGATTTTTAATAGCAGCCATCCATTATCCGGAGACACGTATAATTGCCGGCGTTCGCAGATCCTGGGAGTCTTCTCTTAGTTCGTAGAGACTGTTTTATATTTTCTCAAAACAGTTATATTATTTCTTTCAGCCCATTATTTGTTGTATTCTTTAGTAGTTCTTGAATTATGACACCAGACCCTGGGGTAGTTTTAGAGTTATTTCTATAATTAGTTCGTAGCTCGGTTTATTTAGTTGTTTATCATTTTATATTTGGAGTTATTCATGGAAACCATTAGATTAAGTTACTTTAAATGTATTTTATTATATCTAAAGGGATAATCAAAGGAAAATAGTTCATCGAACTCTAACATTGGCTTGCCTAGCAAGTGTGATGTTAGGCGTCATCATGATCTCTAAGGTTGAGAATTTGGATCGTGACACTTAAATACATGGAATACACTCTAAAAAGATTGAAAACATAACTATAGAAAGTAATATAGTAAATGGTAGCTACAACTAGCTAATAACCACTAAACAATAGTGATTTGTGAAATTTTCTCTTTTTTAATTTCTCCCAAAAATTATGGAATCAAGATCAACCATTTCTAAATTCGGGTGAAATAGAGATGGATGACCTTTATTTCTTCTTCTTTTTCTTGAAAGTTTTTCTTTATTGTTTAGGGTGAAAGTGGTCCGCGAATAATGTTGAAAGAAACAATAATGAAGGAATTTGTTTTTCAACATAATGAAGGAAACATTGATAGACTGAAGAAAAAAAGGAAAATGATTATAGAATTAAAATCTTGGATTTGGTTAATGCATGAAATTGTTATGCTTAGACTAAAACTTATAACTCCATTCGACATATTATTTAAACAAAATGAACTCCAGTAATAGGGAGATCGAGAAGGTGAAGGGAAAAGAAGATAGAGAGAATCAAAATAAAAATGGATCTTTATGCAAATGATTTTTATTGCTACAACTAGATTATTAGTCTAGGAAGGCATTTAACATATTAAATTCCAAGGAATAATAGTCTTTATATAAAAGAGTTTGGATAAGATTTTGACCGTGGGGAACATTAAAAAAACTAGTTCTATCCATAGGCTATATAGCCTTCTAGCAATTGAAATTTTATGCTGAAATGACAACTTCACACTATTATCCACAAGATTGGAGCCATCCCAAGACCGTCAAAATCAAATCCGTTTAATACATTGAATCTTAGGGGCGTTTGGACATAAGAATTGTAAAATTTCAATAAAGGTGAAATTTTTTTTAATTGAAAATGATATTTGAAATTTAGAGTTGTGTTTGGACATGAATATAATTTTGAGTTATTTTTGAAGTTTTGTGAGTGAAAATTTTGTAAAATAGTTCTTTGGAGTTTTTAAATTTTTCAAAATTTTTCAAAATGCATCTTCAAGTGAAAATTAAAAATTTTATGAACTAACGATGATTTCGAAAAAAAGAAAAAAAAATGGAAAACGAAAAAAATTTCTTATGTCCAAACGGGCTTAAAGGGGTAGTTTGGTTCAGTTCTGGGATATTTCACCAGATTATTTATCCCAACTCCTATATGAGATAGTTAATATCACCATTTTGATATAAAATTTATATTGGTATTAGCTGATATCCACAACCAAAAATGAAATCCCAATTTTTTTATTGGAAGTAATATCCTTATCTTAGTAACCAAAATTCTGAGATAATTATCATTAGATGAACAGCTCTTACTACATATTTGGCCCATTTGGCCTATTATTGGACTTGGAATGGTACTATATGTCTTGTACAATATTGAATAGGCAACTCTAGTTGATCCACTCAAATTCTTCGGTCAAGCGAGCTAATTATGAGGGCATCTCCAACCCTTGCACTAATTTTTTATATTAAAATAGTACAAATTAATTTCAATCCATTATATTATTTTTTACATCAAAAAAAATATTTCTTTAATAACTTTTTCCCTTCTATATTATGTTATTTCTTTATAAAACAAATCTTTATTTTCATTTTTACATATTTATCCCATATAATTCATATTTCTTTCTTATATAACCATTTAATATAAAATTATTTTACCTTTAATTTTTAAATAATCTAAATTATAAGAAAATATTATACATTATACATATTAATGTATAATTCAAATAAAAATAAAATCATTAATAAGATATAATTTCATAAATATTACATTATGATAAAATTTAGTTTAATTTTTACATAAATATTCAACTTACAAGATTAATATCTTGCTCCCATAAATGCTATATTAATGCATTACGAAGTGCAAAATACCGACGGTTGATATTTTAATGATATTTTTAAAAAGAAGTCAATAATTTCAACAGTCATAACCGCAACAATCCTCTGCCCCATACACTCAATATTTTAATGATACTGGTGGATCTAGAAGTGGCCTTCCAGATTACTAGGTTATTGTTGTAATTTTCATCTCATTATGTTATTTAATTTATTTTTATTTTTAATCTATGTCAGTCGCTATTGTATTAAATATTTATTTTTATGATAATCAATGAACATTATGTTATTTATTAACAACATATTATATTTCAGTTTTTCACTTTTCACATGGTTATATATTTTTATACAATTATAACTTATAATAAAATTAAATTACAATTTATATCAAACTAAAGTATACAAAAATTAATTTATAAAAATTATACTCCAAAATTAAAATATAAAATTAATATTATAAAGATATTACATAAAAACTATAAGTAATTAAAAAATTATAATATGTGTGAGCACGTGATTTTTCACCCACCATATACTCCTACAAATTCGATACAATAAATTAATTTTAAAATTTTTTGTTGAATTTTTAGTGATTAATTGTGAATTGTTTGCATTTGCATATTCATAATTCATCTTTTCAAAATTATTAAAATTGCATCACTATTATCAAAGAATTATGAAATTATTATTTTTAATTAATTGAATTAAATAATAGACGAATAATGGTTATTTGATGTACTATAGTTTAAACAACTAATTACTAAAATTAATCATTTTATTCAATATATCATAGATTTAATTAGGAGTATAAAGTTAATTATTTTATCCTTAATTAATCTAGGATTAGATGAAACAAGGTCAAATTAATTATTACGTTTTGGATTTAATTAGGTTTGGGTTTAATTAAATTAATTGGGTTAATTAATTAGAAGAATTAAGTTAGACTTGAGCTGAAATCACCCGAGCCCAATCCCATTTCTACACGACCCAGCCCAATTGACTAAAAATAACCTGGCCAGTCCCCTATACTACCCAAACGACCCTGTTTAAGTTAATGGAAAGAATCCCAGCCGTTGATCAAAATAGATTAAACGGCTGGAAACTCCCTAGCCTTAAAATATAAATATGTCCAAATGTTACCTCCTACCCCATGAACCTGAAGTCTAACACCCTACCCTCCCCACCGTCTCCCTTCCTCTCTCTAAAGCCCCGCCTGTCTCCGCCGCTCCCCCGCCCTGCTCCGCCGGCTGAAAATCGCCACCGACGGCGGAGCTCCACCAAACAACCTCAACTTTTCACCCCATGATCGTCTTGTCCCCCTCAACCACACCCCACCATTAGTTTTTCCAAAAACTCATTCTAAAACAAGCAATTTCAGATCTAAGATTCCCAGAACCCTAATTCTCTCGTGCACACCGACTCAAGGACTTTCAATGGCCCGTACCTGCATGAGTCGATAACTCTTGATGAGAGCTACCGATTCATGCGGGTTCGGATCATTTCTAACCCCGCCAGAGTCCGGCCAAAGTCCAGCGACGCCAAATTTTCCGACCAAATTCGTACGAATGTGTTCTATACTACTGGTACCCCCTTTTCTTGAGTTCCTTTAATTATTTTAGGGGCACTTAGGTTAGTATTAAAATATCGTTGTCAATTACTTTTTGGTGTGATTTAATCGTTTAAGCTTTGTAATTTGTCTACTTGTTCCTTTCTTAAAAAATGTTACAAGTTGACTGTGATTAGTATTAGGTTTTCAGTTTCTCTTTTATTTAAACTGATCTTCAAGACATCTATATGTTTGTGGATTTCTGTCAATAGACGAGCATGAACGATTAGTTGTTTTATCCATAAATTTATGTGTTAAAACACTGTTATTTGCATCTTCATTTAAAAGCGTAACAACCATATGTGTGATTTGCCCGTATACTGCTTGAAGTTGTGATCTGATTCAGTGTTCTTGACTGTTTGCAACCATGTATGGTCGTTAAGGTTTCCTGTTAACATCATAAAATTATTAGATGTTTTATTTACTTGTTAAAATCAGTACTTAGCTTTATTCATGCATGGCCTTCCAGAATACCTTCACTGGGCAGGTAATTACTAAACTAATTAGGTAATCGTTAATTAGGGAGATAATTATACTCGATTAATTAGATATATCTTTTAAAACTAAGATAACTAAACTAACTAAACTAACTCTAAGAACCTAATCAACTAGCCTAATCCTAGTTAGGAATAACTATTAGTTTTAATTAACTAAAGTAAGCTAATCAGGATTAACTGACCCAAGTTAATAGTTAACCCCAATCAAACTTAACCCTAGTTACCTAAGGGTAATTCTAGGGACTATAAGGGGTATTTTGGGACTTTAGTTGAAGGAATTTTGGGTATAATAACCCAGGAACCTTCTAGATTTAGCAAATCAGATTTTTAGGGGGTAAAAAGGTCATTGTAGGGGGCTGGAATCTTCTAGAATGAGTGCAGTTGTCCCAAAGGATAAGGGTGACAGCTGCCTTTGTACTATTTTCAGCCCATTTGGATAGGAAATATGCCAAGCATATCCTATCCCAAATCCCTTATATATAGACCCACCTTTTACCATTAGAAGGGCCTTTTTTTTACAATCTCTTAGCTGATGAAAAAAGCTGAAAAACACAAAAATCAGAGTTTGCTATTCATAAACGAAAATTTCCAAAAAAAAATTAGTAGAAAACAAAGAGAAGTCTGATTTCTCTTTGAACAAAGTTCATCAATACATTGTTTGGTTCTTAGTTTTATTTCTTCTTTGGGATTCTGATTTTTTGGGAACTTTAAGCATTTACCTTCAAAATTCTGGGTTATCTCCTACTGGGCTTTTTGGTTATTTGGCTTGCTGTTTGCTGTTGCTGGGGATTCTCTTCTTTTTGCTGACTGATATCTATACTTGACCTTTATTTGGTCCATTTTTGTTATTTTTCTCTTCAAAAAAAGGTATGTAACAGCTGACTTTAATGAAATGTTCAAATCTGAATCTTGTTCTCTTTCTTTGCGGTGTAAATCCTTCTCCTATAGCTGAATCTTCTTTTCCTCCTGTTTTGTATGAAAGAATCTGAAAATTGTGATTGGTTAACATGTTGGTAAATGAATCTGAATAGGTATTGTCTTTGAAGAACCTGAATCTTTTGGAATCATTCTGTTTAGTTGTGTTTAAATCTTATTGATTTTAGAATGCATGAGTTTGTGTTGTTAAAATAAGTTAGATGTTTATTTTGTATTTGCCTCAGTCCCTACTGAAATTATTTGCACTAGGGTAGATGAATTTGACCTTCTAATGGTTAAATTCACCCCATAGTAGTGCACAAATATTAGTTTATTTGCTTAAAATTACCCCTTAAGGGTACAAAATGTGTGGTTGAAAAAGGCCTTAAAGTAGAGAATCTGAACCCCTAAATGGTCAGATTCACTCACTAAAAGTGCCTAGAATAGTCAAAGTCGTGGTGTAGACACTTGCTGAAAATTGTTGCATTACATTAAAGTTGAATGTTAAAGGTCTAATAGGAGGGCATCTCTGGAGTTGAATCTGACCTCTTTCATGGTCATGTTCATTCCAGGAAGAATGCATAAAAGGGGTTCTGCTTTTTAGTACTGTTAGTGTAGCATCATTAGAGTCAAATCTGACCCCTTTAATGGTCAGATTTGCTCTGAAGGATGTATAACATACCTGTTTATTTGGGATGTTTAGAAATCGCAAAAGGAGGCACAAATGCATAGTCATAGAGAACCCAAGTTTGGAGCAACCAGTTAGAAGTTTAATTTTCAGTTCTTTTTCTTTTATATTCATAAAAATGTATTTTGTAGAAGTTGTATTTTCGTTTCAGAAAGTAGGAAAATTGTAATTTATTCGGATGTACATTTTCAGAATCGTTGTAATTTAAGACTGGACTGTGTAATGATATTTTTGGAGGTTGGTTTTAGTATACAAAATGGGCCAGGCCATTAAAAGTAGCCTGTCCAGGTTTGAAATGGCCTGAACCCTGGGCTATTGGGCCTAAGGGGTACGAAAGCCCAAAGCTCTAAGGCTATATTTTCCTTAAGGTTAATACATTAGGATTTGACTGAAATTCAAATGTTCTTAAAACCTTGCGTGATTTTGATATACAAAATAAGCTGTCAGAAATTCCAGTATTCATTGGAAAATTCATTTTTTCTTAAAATTTCTTGTAGTGTACCTTTAAGTTGCTTATTTCAAACTTGATGAATTCTGAAATATACAAATACAGTTTTCTTAAACGGCATCTTTGTAATTGCTAAATGAGTGTCTGATTGTGGTTAGAACTGTAAATCATTATTTCTGTTCTCTGCCCCCTCTTTAAAATTCGTCCACTTAGTGTATTGCATAAATCACCTTTTCTTACAAAAATAACCAAATTAGGATGGCCTAAAGTGATCGAAATCGGGCCAAACTAGGCCATAGCCAATCTCGTGACTTGATTTAGAAGTTACTCTAGACATAGTGAATCTCAAAAATCCTTTTAGATAGCGATCACCTAAAACTTAGAAAAAATAAATTAATCATCAAAGTATACGTTTTACGTAACTTTGAATGAAACTAACTAAGCATACCTTTTCTCAATTGTGTATACGTTTACGTAACACAAATAAAAGACTAAAATGAATACTCGTAGAGACACTTTTAGGAACGGATTTCTAAAAATTATCGGAATTACGTACACGCCCACGTGACGTGATTTCGATTTCTTTTTTACAACAAAACAAGAAAACGCGCTTGCGAAACTTTATTTATCTCCTTAAATGAATTCAGTGTCGAGAATTATGTACACGTCCGTGTGACATGAATTTTGGCACATCACAATCTCAACGGGTTTACGCATACGTGACCCGTCGCAGAATAACTCTTTAAATACAAGTGAGTAGTAAAAGTGGTAAAAGATAAACATAGGTGCAAAAGCAGTAATCAAACCATTTAGGCCAAGTTTAATCATTAAGAGACCGTGCTAGAACCACTGAACTCGGGAGTACCTAACACCTTCTTCCGGGTTAACAGAATTCCTTACCAGGATTTTTGGTTCGCAGACAATTTAACAGAGTCAAAATTCCTCGGTTTTGGGATTTCTAAAAAATAAACGGTGTCCAGGAACATCGTAAAAATTCCGGGTGGCGACTCTAAATAAAATAAATCCCAAAAATCGAATAATGTCACTTAAAGTGAAAAAACTCCCTTATTACCCTCACCAGTGTAAAAGGAGGTGTGACAGCTCTGGCGACTCTGCTGGGCATCGAACCCAAAATCTCTGGTTCAGAGTTCAAGAATTCGAGCTTTTTATGTGATTTTACTTGGCTTTGTTGAATTGTGATATTACTGTATTTCGTGCGCTCATTGTGCTAATTGTCATTTATTTACCGCTTTGATATTTGTTAGAATTGTATTTAAACTGCCTTCTTACGCCTCCCTTCTGAGTCTTCTAAAAATTGGTGCACACGTTCGCGTGACCCACCTTTCTGTTAGAGGTCATACTAAGTAAGAAATACGGGGATGGACTAGCCACTAGGCCGGATATCCTTTTGTGCTACCGGTACGTCGCTCCCATCCCAACTCGAGTTGTCCGCTCGGGTAATCCAGTTCTAGAACAAAAACCCCAGGATTAACCCTAGAATGACAAAACCTCATGTCGGATCCATAGTAAGAACGATTATCTGCATCACGTGCATTTTGACTTAGGGGACTCAACACAGGGGTTGAGTCTGTCTAGGACAGGTGTACCCGAAACAAAAAGACCATCCTGATGCATCCTACTTGCTATATGTGCATTATTTGTCTCGGTTTGTTTGTTGACCTGCTAAAAAGAAAGAAAGAAAAATAATAGAAAAACCAAGAGTGAGAGAGATTAGAAATTTACCAGTTTTGAAAAACCCTGATATTTGAAAAAATAACTCGAAACTCTGTCAAAATTTTCCGGAAAAAGAGGGGAGAAAAAGGAATTTCAAAATAATTGAAAATGAGGATAAAAAGAATTTTAAAACAAGTCAAAATCATTTTTATTAGTTATGTCAAAATTGACCGAACAACGTGGGTCTGATTCTCATCAGATATGAGATATGTAGGCAAACCTCATCGGGTCGACCCCACTTTTCAAAAACAAACAAAAAATATCTGTCAGTCAAAATAAAACCAACCAAGCTTCGGTTAAAGTCTTGCACAGTTCTTGCCAACATAAGCCTTAGAATATTTTATATTGTCGAAGGGCTACTTTCGTTAAAGAACAAATTTGTCTGTCACTTTTTCCGAAAAGTACCTTATTTTGGCCTCAAAACTTTACTCAAAGTAAGAAGGGGCCATTTTTGCAAAAATGACCACTTTGGTCAATATTGCGCAAATAGCCACTTTAGAAGAGTTGTCTTTTAAAATTAAAACTGGGTCTTTTGTGTCAAAATCAGAGGTAATCCTAACCCTGTTTGCTCACAGGTGCAAAATGAATACTATCCAAACTCCGCAGCTGGACACCGTAGAAGGAGCTCCACTGAATGTGGTGGCACGTCTTAGACAAAGAGAGCAAAGAATGGGTATGCGAACAATTGGGAGCTCTTGTTGATATTATGAAAGTCAAACCTAGAAACGACTTGATCAAAGCCTTTGTAACCTTTTGGGACCTGGTCCACAATGTGTTCCGCTTCTTAGATTTTGAGCTCACTCCGACCTTAGAAGAGGTCGCCGGATATGCGGGTTTTGGCCGGGACTTAAGGAATCAACAAATCATCTTTCCAAGACCTATGTCGGTACGCCGGTTCTTTGAGGTCCTTTCCGTTAGCAGGAAACTCAGGAAAGACCGAGTAGTCGATGGGTGTTGTTCATTCTATTTCCTATATTCCAGATACGACTTCTCAGGCAGATTTGAAATACATGAAAAAGGCTTGACTAACAAACAAGACAAAGATACTTGGAGGATCCATCGCCGATTTGCCTTCATCGTAGCATTTCTAGGTGTTATGGTATTTCCCAATGCCGGAGGGACTATTGACGTTCGGGTGGCCAAAATCGCCCAGGTTTTGACTGAAAAGAAAGATCATACTCTGGCTCCACTCATATTGTCTGACATTTTTCGGGCTTTGACTGAATGCAAGTCGGGAAAAACATTTTTCGAAGGTTGCAATATCATTCTCCAGATGTGGCTAATTGAACATCTTCGTCACCACCCAAAATTCATGAGCTATGGTCCTGATAAAGCCAACTTCATCGAGATCTATGAAGAGAGAGTAAAGGATTACCTTTCCCCGGAAGGATTCAAGGCTTGGGTTGATCGCCTGAGGTCTTTACGAGCAAACCAAATAGAATGTACTCTGGGATGGCTGCCTCTCAGGGAAGTCATACTTATGTCAGCTGCCAGGAATCATCTACTGTTGATGGGTATCAAAAGTGTTCGATCCTATGCACCCCAAAGGGTTTTGAGACAATTGGGTCGTTATCAGGTGATAGCCGAAGAGGAAGATTTGAGCATCTAAGTCATTGAACTACACCCCGAGGCCCCCTTACCTGAGGCCTTAATTCAACAAAGCTGGAATGGGTGTTGATACTTGAAAGAAGATACTTAGGTGCCTGATCTTGCTAGAGGGGAAGTGGATCCAGGATATGCAGCGTGGTTTGAAAAAAGAAGTTGCATTGTTGAAGAACCAAAACCCGAGCCGGAAAGGCCTTCCAAAAGGCCTCATGTTCAAGCTTTCGACGATAAAACTCAAGAAAGGCTAGCTTGGGGGGAAAAGGAAAAAGGATATCAAGCCACTATCCATGATTTGAAGGAGAAATTAAGAAATATGGAGTTTGATAATCAGTTGAAAGAACAGGTAGTCGAAGGTGAAAAACGACAATTGACCCGAGAGAATGAGCGCTTCGTCCCCAAGTCTGGAGTCTGAAAATAGCCGTCGAGACGCCTGTAAGGAGTGAAAGAGATGAAAAAATCATTAACAGTCTGAGGATGAAGGTTCATGAATATACCTTCGATTTGAACAAAGTTGAAAAAGACCTGTTAGAGTCCCAAAACAAGTTAGCTAAAGGAACGGAAGAACATGCTCGTCAATTAAGGCAGAAATATGGCAAATAAATTGCAATCTTGAAAGAAAAACTATTTTCCATGGGAAACGAAATGGTCCAACAGACCAAAGATTTCAAAATGAAAAGAGAGCACTGTCATGCAAAGATTGGCCAATTGGAGGGAACAATGCAAGAATTGCAAGATCAGAACAATGCAGATGCCCAAGTATTGGAGGCCCGAGCACATCAAATAGGGCGCTTACTTAAGGAGAAGGGGATCATACGAAACAGAATCAAAGAAATAACCGACTACGTTGTACAGAAATGCCACGAGTTTGAGAGTATGACCACTTCCATGTTTTTTGCCACTATGATGACTTTCGTCCACCAAGTGATGGAAGATTTGGATCGACTTCAGGGGGATATTGCACGCAGGCCTGCATAGAGACACGCCAATGCACCACAGGCCCCGAGAAGACAACCAGAGGCTCTCCTTTATTATTGATGTTTAGTTTTTCGAGTCTGTACTTTTATTGCTTTCAAAAAATGTTAAGTCGTTTTATGTCTAGAGTCTGTACTTTTCTTTCATGTTTATTAATGTTTCCAAAAATCATTTGTAATGAAAGAACTATCTTTAATAGTGAAATGAAAATTGCCCTTTGTTTATATTTATCTATTGCTTGAACTACGTAATGATCTGATTCATGCAGCGTCATGATACATAGGCAATCCACATAGGATTCTATCATAGCCCTAAAATAAAAGAATAAAAGGAAGAAAAGAGAAAGAATATTAAAGTCGGGATGAAACACACAACTGCCGCAAACATTTTAGAAAAATGGTTAACTGCTTAGGTGCATCGCATCTCAACGTGTGATTCCTTATGTGTTAATATCTCCCACTAACCAATTTGATGTCTACTCTAAAAGGTTATTGCTTATATGGTGGTTGGTTTGCGGTGGTATTCTGACGACACATCCTTATTTTACCATATCTAAAGGAAGTATCGCAATGACATCAGAAAGCCATTTGTCTATTGTTGACCCAGAGGATGGCCCCCCTTCGGTTGTCTTGCAAAAGCGGCAGTCGCCGAAGAAAATAGAAGACTGAGATGCCGCATGCCAGAAATGTGGGATGCTTGGTCCAATGGCAGAGAGCCACCTAATTCTATCCCCGGTTCCCCTGAGTTGATCCCCAGAACCGGAGGAACCACCGATGTGCCAATTTCAGTGCCAAACCCATTCGGGTTCCCAATCATGACATCAAATTACATCAGAATACCTTCTGAGGTCCGCCCCCAGGAACCGCCTTCTGGATTACCCTCTGTGGTATTCACCGCGCCGCCAGCTGCTAGTATGGCGCAACCAACACTGGCACGAAAGAGCTTTGAGCCAGCAAATTTCACTTTCCAAGCTCCTCAGTTCCAGCTGGATACCGCCCGAATCACTCCAAACTCTTATCCGTAGTACCCACAATATGAGTCTCCTGTGGAGCCGGAAAAAATCATGAAAAATATTGGACAAGATGAGATGACTCGAAAAATGAAGAGTATCGAGCAAAGTTTGGAAAATATCCAAGGCCTAAGTGGCCAAAAGAGCGTGTCCTATGCTGATTTATGCATGTTTCCTCACGTGCATCTGCCCGTGGGCTTCTAAACACCAAAGTTCAAAAAATACGATGGGCATGGAGACCCGATAGCTCATTTAAAAAGATATTGCAACCAACTGAGAGGGGCAGGAGGAAAAGAAGAGATACCGATGGCTTACTTTGGAGAAAGCCTTACAGGTATCGCCTCAGAGTGGTATATTGATCAGGATATCTCCCGTTGGCATATATGGGATGATTTAGCTTGAGACTTCACAAAGCAATTTCAGTACAATATGGATATAGCCCCAGATAGAAATTCTCTGTCTAATCTCAAGAAGAAAGCTTCCGAGAGCTTCCGGGAGTATGCGATTAAATGGCGGGAACAAGCATCCCGAGTAAAAACTCCCATGGATGAAACTGAAATGGTTAGTATCTTCCTGCAGGCCCAAGAGGCCGACTATTTCCAAAACATGATGTCCGCCATGGGTAAGCCGTTCGCGGAGGCCATTAAAATGGCGAGATGGTAGAAAATGGCTTGAAGATGGGCCGTATCTTAAGTCAGTCTGCCTTGAGATCCACCTCTCAAGCCATTTAGAGCGGCTCGAGAGGCTTAACAAGCAGAAAGAAGAAAAAGGAGGGAGCCATGATGGCTTCAGGCCCTAGGAATTCTCGACGACCTCGAGAATATCCAGGCCCATTTCCCAGAGCTTCACAACACTATTATCCTCATCAGGAAGCAGTCTATTCTATGTCCCCCCCTCCCCTATGCAGTAATGAATGCTTAGTCGCATCCTCGGCCACAACAATATAATAAGAACAGAACTCCAACTCCTAGAAATAACCATCCTCACCAATCCCCATATAATCCATGCCCTCCCTAGAACAATTATCCATACAATGCCTATCCTCGTGAACCACCAAGGAGACCTAACTTCACTCCTATCGGTGAGTCATACTCAAGCCTGTTGCCAAAGCTGATTCAAATGGGACTTCTGCAGCCTGTACCTCCAACTAGGCAAAATCCAGAATCGGCATCATACAGACGAGGAACCAGCTGTGCCTTTCACTTTGGAGCAGAGGGGCATGATACTGAAGACTGCTGGACTCTCAAGAGAGCAGTAGAAAATTTGTTTGAACAGAAAAAAGTGGTGCTAAGGGACGAGGAGGTCCCCAATGTAACAAACAATCCATTTCCAGCCCACAACAACGGGCCCGTCATTAGAATGATTTATGAAGACAGACAATTCGACCCGGTGCTGAAAGCCATCATTGCCATTGTGGAAACAGAAAGTAAATCTAAAACGATGGCAAAACCAGGCAAGGAAGAGAAGAAAACAAAGCCTACCGGCCAGGATAAAGAAAAGGCCAAGGAAATAAAGAAAGAGATGGCACCGACTAAAGAAGATGTCCTTTATGTTCCAAGAGCTCCGCGAAACAGACAGCTCGCTTTGGGCCCTCCCAGAAGATTAGAGCTGAAATCCAATCCGCAAAAAATGTATGTGCCAAAAGGGACGTATGTTGTGAAAAGTCCGGCCGAATGAACCTCTGATCATCAGCCGCCGACCACAAATCCCAAAAAAATACAACTACTGTCCCCTAGAATTATGATCAAACACTGGTAACATATAGAGGAAAAGAGGTCAGAGGGGAAGTTAATGAAGCAAAACCCACTGGGAAGTTTCATAACCTAGAGGAGTTGAACAAAGCTAAGCATAAACGCTCTCCTCTCAAAAAACCTATCACTGCTGAAGAAGCTGGGGAGTTCTTCAAGAAAATGAAAATGTTTGAATATGCTACAATTGAAGAACTCAGGAAAACCCCTGATCAGGTTTCGCTTTTGTCTCTGTTGATGGGCTCAAACAAGCATCAAAAGGTACTCCTGAAGACACTGAATGGAGCGTATGTACCAGTTGATACCTCGATCGAACAGTTAGAGAGAATGGCTGAGCGCTTCTTCGAAGTGAACAAAATTTCCTTTAGCCGAAATGACCTACCTCCCGAGGGAGCTGCTCACAACAAAGACTTGCACTTGACAGTCAAAAATGAAGGATACTACGTAAAGAGGGTCATGCTCGACGGAGGATCCAGGGTAGATATTTGCCCCCTGTCAACGTTACAAAGTATGGAAATCGGCATTGAGAGGATCAGGCCAAATAACGTTTGTGTCCCCACCTTTGACGGTATCAAAAGGGACACCATAGGGGAAATTGACATAGTCATGACGATTGGCTCTGTGGATTTCACGGTAACCTTCCAAATCCTGGACATGGACACTTCTTATAACTTCCTGCTAGGAAGACCTTGGATTCACGTTGCTGGGGCAGTTCCATCTACTCTTCACTAGATGGTCAAGTTTGAACATGAAAATCAAGAGATAGTGGTCCATGGGGAGGACGAACAATCAATATACAGGGACCCCTCCGTCCCCTGCCTCGAGGCCAAAGAAGGAAGCGAACATATTGTGTACCAAGCCTTTGAGATTGTGCTTGCTGATCAGCACGAGGAAGGTGCTCCATGCCCACAACCTTGTTTATCTAATGCATTAATCATGGACGTTACCGACATGATCATACACGGGTTCAAACCCAGAAAGGGGCTCGGGGTATCCTTACAGGGCATTACTGAACCAATCTCTCTGCCTGCCACCAAAAAATTCTTTGGCATAGGTTTCCAGGCCACGGAGGATGGTGTGAAATGAGCCAACGCACGTAAAAACAATGGATGCGACCTGCCTCAGCCAGCCCCACACATCACTAAGTCCTTCATCAAACCACAGTATATAGAAGAAGAAGAGGAGGCCTTCACGACCGAAGAAATTGAAGAAATTTGCGGGGCCATGAGACAAATGTTATATGAGACTCAAATGGTTCAGCCAGGAGAGGTCTCAAGCACCGCTGAGGTGCAATACATGGGGCCGAATTCCAAACTTCAGAACTGGAAAGCTACTCCCTTCCCAATCAGACGGGAATCTTGGTAGTTCATGTTTTGCATCCTTTTTACACTTCGAGTTATTTCAGGGTGTAACTCGAGTGTTTTTGATTTTATTGTCTTTAAATTCCGATGTAAAATCCCTGTTATCTTCAAATTCAATGAAATGAAATCAAAATTTTATCGTCTATTATTCTTTCTGATTTTTGTTATTTTACTTATTTTCAGTCCTAATAATGCGGCCTTAAATAACATGACATGCTTGCAGACTTCATGCTCCAATCTTAATACGCCGTCTAATCATGAAATAATGAATCAAGAACCAGAATATGATGAAGATGAGGCTTTTAGGGAAATAAACAGAGAATTGGAACAATTTGAGAATAAGCCTAAGCCAAGCTTAAACGAAACTGAGACGGTAAATTTGGGCAATCCAGAAGAGGTCCGGGAAACCATGATAAGTATTCACACGGATGAGAAAACTAGACGCATCGATTCAACTTCTGTTCGAATTCAAAGATGTGTTCGCTTGGTCCTATGACGATATACCCGGACTAAGTGTTGATTTAGTGGTACACAAGCTGCCAACTCATCCCGATTGCCCACCCGTCCAACAAAAGCAAAGAAAATTCAAAACGGATATTAGTGACAAAATTAAAGAAGAAGTCACCAAACAATTAAAAGCCGGTGTAATCCGAGTAGTCAGATACACCACATGTCTAGCCAACGCAGTCCCAGTACCAAAAAAGTACGAGAAGCTCTGAGTATGTGTTGATTACAGGGATTTGAACAAAACAAGTCCCAAAGACAACTTCCCGCTGCAAAACATCCATATCCTTGTCGACAATTCTTCCAAACATGAGGTACAGTCGTTTGTGGATTGTTATGCTGGGTATCACCAAGTCCTAATGGATGAGGAAGATGCAGAAAAGACAGCCTTCACTATACCATAGGGGACCTATTGTTACAAGGTCATGCCGTTTGGTTTGAAAAACGTCGGGGCAACCTATATGAGAGCCATGACATGATGCACCAAGAACTTGAGGTGTACGTTGATGATGTCATTATTAAATCCAGAACACAGGACGGCCATGTTCGAGACTTGAGAAAATTCTTTGAGCGGATACACAAATATGACTTGAAATTGAACCCTGCTAAATGTGCATTTGGTGTTCCTTCCGGGAAACTCCTGGGGTTTATAGTCAGCCGCAGGGGTATTGAGTTAGATCCGACGAAGATAAAGTCCATCCGAGATATACCACCTCCAAAGACTAAGAAATAGGTCATGAGCTTGTTAGGAAGGTTGAACTACATCAGCCGGTTTGTTGCACAGCTTACAACCACCTGTGAGCCGATATTCAAGCTCTTAAAGAAAGATGCAACGATCAAATGGACAGATGAATTCCAGGAAGCTTTTGATAAAATCAAAGAATAATTGTCGAATCCACCAGTGTTGGTCCCGCCCGAACCAGGAATACCTTTGTTCATGTACCTAACGGTATTGGAAAATTCTTTTGGCTGTGTCCTCGGGCAACATGATGTTTCCGGGAAAAAAGAGCAAGCCATCTACTATCTGAGCAATAAATTCACTGGTTATGAAGCCAAATACACTCTGCTGGAGAGAAATTATTGTGCCTTAACTTGGGTTGCTCAAAAGCTCAGACATTATTTGTTGGCTTATACCACATATCTCATAACTAGGATGGATCCTCTAAAATACATATTCCAAAAACCAATGCCCACAAGAAGGCTAGCAAAATGGCAAATCCTGCTCACGGAGTTCGACATTGTCTATGTCACCCGCACATCCATGAAAGCTCAAGCCTTAGGCGATCATTTGGCTGAGAACCCGGTTGATGATGAATACCAACCTTTAAGCACTTATTTACAGGATGAGGAACTCAATTCAGTCGAAGTAATCTCAGAAGACACTAACACCTGGAAAATGTTCTTCGACGGAGCAGTCAATGCAAAATGTGTTGGGATTGGGGCAATCTTGATTTCGCCCAGGGGACAACACTATCCAGCCATCGCCCGTCTCCGGTTCTTCTGTACAAACAATACTACCAAATATGAAGCTTGTATAATGGGCATGAACATGGCCATTGACATGGATGTGGAAGAGTTATTGATCATGGGAGATTCTGATTTGATCATCAAGCAAGCTCAGCGAGAGTGGGAAACTAGAGATGTTAAGCTCCTTCCATACAGAAAACATGTGGAAGATCTTAGAAAATGATTCAAAGCCGTCGAGTTTAGATATATTCCTCGATGCCACAGCGAGTTAGCCGATGCAATGGCCACCCTAGATGCAATGTTGCCATATCCGGGCAATGTCCACATTGACCCGTTGGAAATTCAAATCAAAGAAAGACATGGTTATTGTAACACGGTCGAAATATATCCCGATGTCCAACCATGGTATCATGATATCAAAATATTTTTGAAAACAAAAGAATACCCGGAGCAGGCCAATGGGGATCAAAAGAGAAACATCAGAAGGCTCGCCAACAGTTTCTTCTTAAGCGGAGAAGTGTTGTACAAAAGGACTCCAGATCTAAATCTGTTAAGGTGCGTGGATGCCAAAGAAGCTGAAAAGATTATGAACGAGGTACATTCAGGAGTATGCGGCCCCACATGAAGGGGTACGTCCTCGCAAAGAAAATTCCGCGAGCAGGATATTATTGGATGACCATGGAAAACGATTGTTTCAGTTTTGTCCGAAAATGCCATCAGTGTTAAATACATGGTGACCTGATTCATGCACCACCCTCGGAATTACATCCCATGTCAGCAGCTTGGCGTTCGTTGTTTGGGGAATGGATGTCATTGGGCCAATCGAGCCAAAAGCTTCGAACGGACACAAATTTATTTTGGTTGCCATCGACTATTTCACAAAAATGGATCGAAGCAGTCACTTTCAAAGATGTCACTAAGAAAGCAGTGGTGGAATTCGTGCATTCAAACATTATTTGTCATTTCGGCATTCCAAAAACCATCATTACTGACAACGCTGCAAATCTGAACAGTCACTTGATGAGGGAGGTATGTGAACAGTTTCAAATCACACACCATTATTCCACTCCTTATCGGACCAAAGCCTATGGTGCCGTCGAGCAGCCAATAAGAACATCAAGAAAATCCTCAGGAAAATGATCCAAAGTTCTAGACAGTGGCACGAGAAGTTGCCTCTTGCATTGTTGGGATATCGCACGACCGTGCGCACATCAGTTGGGGCTACGCCTTATCAATTGGTGTATGGCACTGAAGCCGTGATCCCAACGGAAGTCGAAATTCCTTCCCTTCGGATCATTGTCGAAGCTAAAATTGAGGATGATGAATGGGTCAAAACCCGGTTGGAACAGTTAACTCTGATTGATGAGAAAAGAATGGCTGCAGTTTTCCACGGGCTGTTGTACCAACAAAGAGTGGCCCGCGCCTATAACAAGAAGGTACGGCCCAGGAACTTCGAAGTGGGGCAACTCGTCCTAAGACGTATCCTCCCGCACCATGAAGAAGCGAAAAGAAAGTTCGTCCCGAATTGGAAAGGTCCATACATCATAAGGAAATTGCTACCAAAATGAGCATTATACTTGGGGGACATCGAAGGAAATGACCCCGAAACGGCTGTCAATGCAGATGCAGTCAAAAGGTATTATGTTTGACCATTTCGTGATGTTAACGCTCCCGATCGAAATGACGAAGGCTTTCATTCACACTACCCCAAACACTACCAGTTTTGTAAACCCTTTGAGCCGCTTACTCTTCCTTGATTATCCTCTTTGGAACTTGAAGTGTTATAAAAATAAAAAACTATGATGAAAAACAAAAGAAAAAAAATAAAAAATAAAAAACAAAATAAAAATGTTTCCCTGAACTACGTTTGACTTGATTCCGAAAGGATACGTAGCCAGCCTCTTCCTGGGGTTCAGTCACACCAAAATAAAAATCCACATTTCCTCAATAGTTTAAGCTGGGGCAAGTGTTTAAAATTCGGCAATGATTCACCTGAAAAGTTCCAAAGTTGTAATTCAGTATAAATCCCTTTTACCCCAAATCCTGTTCAAGTTCTTCCGATCGATCGGCGAAGAAAGGCCAGAATTGGAGGATACATCTATTTGGATCTGATACAAGCAATGAGAGAAATTAAAAGAGAGTCTTATCGGTGAAAATACATGGGCACCATAAGGCGACAGTGAGTAGAAAAACTAAAAATGAGAGAGTCTTGTTAGTGAAAACTCGCAAATAGCACTACAGGGCGATGGAGAGAAGAGAAATGAGAGAGGTTAGTTGGTGAAAACCTGAAAAGGGCACTACTAATCGAAAAGAGGATGATTGGTCACTGATATCGACATGGTCTGGGGCAAGGTTTCTCAACCTAGAGGTAAAAGTCGTGACAAACTTCTGAGAGTCAGATGGTTTATAAAGATCAGGAATCCAGTCCAAGACGTATGTCATGTTCATTGAAGGCCGCGTACACTCCAGATAAGATCTTCTTCTCTTTTCCCCCGAAAGGGATATTTCTTGTCAAAATTCATTGTCTCCGCTTCTTTGTTATTTTTCTTTCAATCCCTTTCAATTTGATTTTGTTTCTAAAGCAAAGCAAAGAAAGGATGGCAAAACTAATTTACAGGGTTCTCGTTCGACGCGAGCCAACATGCAAAGGGCACCGAGCCTCATCAGGGGCATCGAGTCGATCCCGACTGGCCGCAACAGCCGATGCTTTAAACGCAAAACTCTTGAAAGGATAAAATCAAATTAAAATGCCTATAAAGTCAAGTGAAGTGAAAGGTTGAGTCTCAAGTGGCTAACCCTCTCGGCAAAGTTCGAAAAGCCGAAGTGCTTCAAATGCTTTAAAGTTAAAGATGGAGGAAAAATAAGAAATGAAAGGCCGATGAAGGCAAAATAAAGTTGGAAAAGGTTAAATCCCACGCGAATAACCGTTGCGGCAGAATTTGAGGGTCCAAAACTTCCCCCGATACTCTGGAAATCCAAAAGGAAAAGCAAGTAAATAGCCTACAAAGGCAAAATAAAGTCAAATATCGGGTCCAACGTGACCGATCGCCATGGTAAAATCTGGAAAGCCAGGGTCCCCGGGATTAGAGATCAAACCCAATCCCCGGCAAGCAAGCAAGTGGTCGTGATCATCGTCAAAAGAACTGAGATCAAGCTGTTGAAATCAAGGCTGCAAAACCAACCACCGTTTCAAACTAACAAATTGTTCTTTATTTGAAGGAAACAGGTGTAACTCAAAATAACCTCGCAAAGGCAGGTGTAACCAAAACAAAGGGCGCAAGAGCTAGAAGTAGCTCTGCAGCAACAATTCCAAAAGGGAAGATTTCTCCAAAATTCTTTCCCGCATTCACTCAAAATAAAAATAAAAAGAAAGAAAATAAGAAAACTATGTTGAAAACAGTCCAAACCTAAAGTGGTATAGAGTCTCCAATCCCTAGCTACACCTTTTTCCAACCTAGGATATCCCACCCCCTAGTTGATGCCAAAATAAGGTATACACTCCTTAGTTGATGATTTTTCCGACATAGGGTATACACTCCCTAGTTGATGCCAACATAAGTTATACACTCCTTAGTTGATGATTTTTCCGACATAGGGTATACACTCCCTAGTTGATGCCAACATAAGATATACACTCCTTAGTTGATGATTTTTCCAACATAGGGTATACACTCCCTAATTGATGGCAACATAAGGTATACACTCCTTAGTTGATGATTTTTCCAACATACGGTATACACTCCCTAGTTGATGTCAACATAAGGTATACACTCCTTAGTTGATGATTTTTCCAACATCGGGTATACACTCCCTAGTTGATGCCAACATAATGTATACACTCCTTAGTTGATGATTTTTCCAACATGGGGTATACACTCCCTAGTTGATGCCAACATAGGGTATACACTCTCTAGTTGATGATTTTTCCAACATAGGGTATACACTCCCTAGTTGATACCAACATATACACTCCCTAGTTGATGCTTTTTCCAACATAGGGTATACAATCCCTAGTTGATGATTTTTCCAACATAGGGTATACGCCCCCTAGTTGATGCCGACATAGGGATACACTCCCTAGTCGATGATTATTCCAACATAGGGTCCCACTCCCTAGCAGACACCAGCAAACCTGGTGATCTTTTTTTTTTATGACAACATAACCTGTTCACCGCTTTCAATAATAAAGTAGTGTAGATTTCCTTACAATAACTCACGAAATTTTCTTAGTGAAAACTGGGGCAGAAATTTTGTTCGTTTGCTTTTTGATTTTGCGCAGATTACATTTTTAGGACATTGGACTCGAGACGACCAAAAGAAGAAGTTTCGATCCAGAATAATAAAAAACAAAAAATAAAAGAAGGTTGAATCCAAAGTACAGAAACGGGGAAGACATGGACTATTCAGGACGAGATTGAAGTCATCCGTTCGGTATATCCTGCCTTGATTCGAAGAGTGATAAGACGAAACCAGCACTTGCAACTAACAAGCATCAAGATCCAAGTCAGAGTCAGCAAAAGGCCAAGACTCAAGACCAAGTCTTAGATAGGAATCTTGTAACTAGCAACTGATAGGTTTATTTAGTCTTTTATTTTATTACTTTGGTGTAATAAGGAGATCATCAGCAGTAACAACAGCAACCGCAATGAAACCACAGTTACCCGGTAGTCCCAGCTACCAAAATTCCTAGAACTACACTGGCATGATTCCTTTATAGCCAAGGATATGCAGGCAACCTTTGAAGGAGGGTTCGGTTAAACTTTTCCAAAACACTTCACAATGGAGTATGCGAATGGGTAGAGTCGTTCATGACTGCTCACTTTGTCTTTGCCCGAAAACTCTTCATGTTCTCGAGCAAAGAGGGGCAGCTGTGAGCACGTGATTTTTCATCCACCATATACTCCTACAAAATCGATACAATAAATTAATTTTACATTTTTAGTGATTAATTGTGAATTATTTGCATTTGCATATTCATAATTTATCCTTTTTAAAATTATTAAAATTGCATCACTATTATCAAATAATTATGAACTTATTATTTGTAATTAATTGAATTAAATAATAAACGAATGATGGTTATTTGATGTAATATAGTTTTAACAACTAATTACTAAAATTAATCATTTTATTCAATAAATCATAAATTTAAATAGGAGTATAAAATTAATTGTTTTATCCTTAATTAATCTAGGATTAGATGAAACAGGGTCAAATTAATTATTACGTTTTGGATTTAATTAGGTTTGGGTTTAATTAAATTAATTGGATTAAGTAATTAGAAGAATTAAGTTAGACCTGAGCTGAAATCACCCAAGCCCAATCCCATTTCTACACTACCCAGCCCAATTGACCAAAAATAACCCGGCCAGTCCCCTATACTACCCAAACGACCCTGTTTAAGTTAATGGAACGAATCCCAGCCATTGATCAAAATAGATCAAACGGTCGGGAACTCCCCAGCCTTAAAATATAAATATGTCCAAATGTTACCGCCTACCCCATGAACCTGAAGTCTAACACCCTACCCTCCCCACCGTCTCCCTTCCTCTCTCTAAAGCCCCGCCTGTCTCCGCCGCTCCCCCGCCCTGCTCCGCCGGCTGAAAATCGCCACCGACGGCGGAGCTCCACCAAACAACTTCAAATTTTCACCCCATGATCGTCTTGTCCCCCTCAACCACACCCCATCGTTAGTTTTCCCAAAAACTCATTCTAAAACAAGCAATTTCAGATCTAAGATTCCCAAAACTATAATTCTCATGTGCACACCGACTCAAGGACTTTCAATGGCTCGTGCCTGCATGAGTCGATAGCTCTTGATGAGAGATATCGATTCATGCGGGTTCGGATCATTTCCAACCCCGCCAGAGTCCGGCCAAAGTCTAGCGACGTCAAATTTTCCGACCAAATTCGTACGAATGTGTTCTGTACTACTGGTACCCCTTTTTTTGAGTTCCTTTAATTATTTTAGGGGCACTTAGGTTAGTATTAAAATACCGTTGTCAATTACTTTTTGGTGTGATTTAATCGTTTAATCTTTGTAATTCGTCTACTTGTTCCTTTCTTAAAAAATGTTACGAGTTGACTGTGATTAGTATTAGGTTTTCAGTTTCACTTTTTTTTTTGCTGATCTTCAAGACATCTGTATGTTTATGGATTTATGTCAATAGACGAGCATGAACGATTAGTTGTTTGATCCATAAATTTATATGTTAAAACACTGGTGTTACATCTTCTTGTAAAAGCGTAACAACCATATGTGTGATTTGCCCGTATACTACTTGAAGTTGTGATTTGATTCAGTGTTCTTGACCGTTTGCAACCATGTATGGTCGTTAAGGTTGTGAGCACGTAATTTTTACCTACTATATAATCCTATACAAAATTCAATAAATTATTTAGTTTTATGATTTTTATTGAATTTGTGAATTAATTTTGCATTATGTAATTATAATTCGCCTTTTAAATTTGTAAATAATTTAAAGTGGCCTAATTAGGTGAGTAACCTTAATTATTATTGTAACTAATAACGAAATATAATAAATTAGTTTAAATGTTTTATTTCTGGATTTAATCACTTTGTTTTAGCCAATTGTGGAATTTGTTCTATAAATGATTGGGAGTATCAAATTAAATATTTTACTCTTAATTAATTAATCAATCAGTATACAAATTGGGAAAAATTAAGTTAGAACTAATTATTACACTTTTTCATAGTTTAAACTTAATTGAATTTAATTAGTTAATTGTGAAATCAAGCCTAAATTCGGACCTGGGCTGATTTACCCAGGCCCAAAGCACCTCTACCCATCAAAAATACCCAACCCAATCTCCTCTAACCCGGCCTGGCCTCCCATTACACCTAACGACCCGTTTAAGTCACAGTAGAATAAGATCTAACGGCTAGGAACCCCTTTCACACGCACTATAAATCTGTCCTAACACGCCCCACCCCCCTCACAACTCACCTCCCAAACACCCACACAGACCATCTCTCTCATCTGTCTCTCTAACCCTTCGCAAACCCTAGCCGCCTTACCAGGTTCCGACGTTTTTCGGCCACCGGACCTCCACCAATCGACCCCAAACTCTCACCCTATAACCTTCTCCCCCCTAATCCCATCCCACAACCAGTTTCCCCAAAAAACCGCCAGTTTCGACCAATCTCAGATCAAAAAATCCAAAAGGGGTTGACTTCCTCTACGAGTCGATTCCAAGACCTCCAGTGGTTCACACCGGCATGAGATAGCTCTTGTTGAGTGCTATCGATTCATGTGGGTTTGGACCATTTCCACGCTCGTCCGAGACCGACCATGTTCCGGCGAGTCGCCGAAATCCATCCAAATCCCTTCACTGGTACCTCTACCCCCTCTTTTAGCTTCCCCCTTAATTTTCAAAAGAAAATCAGAACATGTGTGTTTACCGTCTGTTTCTTTGGTTAATACGTCTTTGTTTTTCGTCTATGCTTTCCATTAATATGTTGTTGCTCTCGTTTAGTATTTGTTTGTTCTGCCCGATTAGTTAAACGTTTGAATACATGAGTAGATTATGTAACAACCATTTTAGGTCTAAATCGATTAGCTTGAATTCTGTATGCATTTTTTATATATATTTGATATCGATGCCCTGAATTCAAGTCTTGTTTAGGATTATGCTTGTTCCCTGAAGCTGATTGTTAGCATGGTCTTTTGTTGTAGATTTTGTTTGATTACTTGTTCAAAATGTGATTTTGTCTTGTTTGGACCCTGTCACCTGACTGCTACCCCTATCCCAACTGCGTACATGTCATGTGTATCTAAAATGGTGATTCATTAAGTTAACTAACCTAAAACTTGACATTGGTTAGCTGCTAATGTTAATCTAACTTTAGTCAGTCATTTAGAGTTAATTAACCAAGTCATTATGAATTTGATCATGCTTGATGCTTAAAAGCAGGATAGCTGATTTGCGACTTCACTTAAGATTAAAGTTAATCACTCAATAAAGTTAATCAACTAGATAAGCTTAATAAAATTGTTCGAACAAATTAACTTAGCTAGCTATTGATTTTCAGAATAAGTCTTTTAATTAGTTAAGTTTCAATTGATTAATCAAGTTGATTCAACTAACCTAAGTATAAAAATCAAGATTAGTCTCAATTGAGCTTAATTAAACTGATGATTAGTCAACCTAAACCTAGGTAACTAGTATGAAATCAACCTTAGGCCCTTAATCAATTGACCTTTAACTAGTTTTGCTTCAACCATAGTTAGGAACAACTAATGGTTGACTAAAGAACATAACTAAGTGTGAACAACTAATTTTTGACCACACCCAAATTCTATACTATTTTGCTGTAAATATTAATT
>ML322678.1:0-12214 GCA_005239505.1 Nicotiana paniculata
ACTCACTATGGCTCTTTGGTTTTTTAGATCCTTGAGAGGATCTCAAGGAACCTAGGCGGTTCTAGTTTGCACCCTTGCTTCTTTGCCTGTCTCAATGCTCGACTATGAGTAAGAGATCTTTCTTATTTTGTTACGAATCTATGATTTCTAGGCCTATGTTCTCATCTCTGTTATGTTTTCTAAAAATCCTAGTCTATTATCTTCGATCCTCTTAGGTCTGTATAGATCTGAGATGAATCGAGCAACTCTTACATGTTTTTCCTTGAAATTTTCTATTTTTAATTGATTTTCTGACTTTTTCCTAAACTAGGGTTCATTACAAATCGTTTTTCAAAGGTCTTTCTGACTTTTAAGTGTTTAATCAATTATCCCTTAGTCTTCTTGACTGATTTATGCAAAAGATACTCAAAACCTAGTCGATTTTGTGTGAAACTCTGATTTTCTAATTTTTTGCTTCGACTTGGAGTTTTTCAGTGTTACCAGTCGTATTGATCACTCTGTATTTTTGACTTACACGATTCTCCTTTGGCAAATCCAGTACTATGTGATTTTTTTCCTAACTAATCTCTATTAAGGTTCAAATCAGTTTTCTAGGTACGTCCTATGTGTTTATGAAATTTTATTTAGTTTATTTTCTATTTATGGGGGTTGATATATTCTTTCCATAAATCATTCACTTTGAAATTTGGCTGATTGATTTGCTCTGATTTGTATGTCTAAGTCTTTCCTGTTTCCCTGTTTACGACTTTAATTAGTCATTCTTACCTTTTTTGATTGCCTGTATATTTACTGATTTCTTTACATGATTCTTTCCTTAATTAGACCCCTAATTGCTCACTCTTTATTTACGTCTGACTTGAATTTCTTTCCTTAAATATTTCATTTCCTTATCGTTGGTTGATTACCTTTAATTAAGGGAAGACTGTACTGATTTTGCGTGTAATTGATTCTGTGGCTTCCTTAATTGCTGAATAATAATTTCCTTTACCTTATTATGTTCTGCTTTTAAACTACTATATATACACTCCTATTTCTATCTCTTAACACACGAACACTAGTTCAAAGAACTCTCTTACACTTAAAAGCTCTCTCTGTTCTTCCTTATTACTTGCATCTTTCACTGCTCTAGCCGGCTATAAGCCTAGGCTAGTTATTATGCAACTTTTGCTCTATACTTTGTGCTTTCTCTCCTTAATTGGTATGTCCTGATTCAATTTCAAAGTCCAAACTCCTATGTGTTCTATTGCTGCTTTAGTTCATTGATTTCCAGTCTTGTTCCTGCTTACTATCTTATTGTTTCAATATGTAACTAGCATGTCTAAATTACATTGCTTAGTTGCTGTATGTCTGAATTTGCTTATGTTAAACCTGTGATTAGTATGTCTAATTTTGCCTACTGCTTTATCCAACATGTTTCAATATGCTTGTTAAGTATGTCAGCATGTTTGAATTAGGAATGCTTATGATTGTTTGCCTAATATATTTACTTAGGTTCTGGTTTAATCTGCTTTACTAAGGTATCTAGTCTCTCAAATCAATTCTAGTTGTATGCCTAATCCTATTCAGTGTTTATGTGGCTTTGCTGAAATCTTTGCTCTATCTCTCAATCACCTACCCCTTTATAACTAACTTATTAAAATTCTTGAAAATTTCCGTGCATCCTGTTGTTTATGTGCTCCACCATACACTGATGTGTATTCTATGTGTCCCCAATCCCTGTTTGGAATCTGTTTGCTAAGTATTCCCAATTGATTTGTGTTCTGATTTCAAAAGTGTTTTAATACTTCTACTTAAATTGTTTTACCACTAAACTATCTCTTATTTTTAAAACCTTTTCACTCCTAGAGTCCTCTTCATACTGTTTTACCAAAACCCTTTTTTTTTTCAAAACTATGTCAAGCACTCTTACTTTATTCTTAAGTCAATAGGTTCTGCCCCTCCAGTGTGTGTACTGCCTTGGGATCCTTTTGAGATTCCTTTGAACTCTGGCACACTAAGGCTGACCATTCCATACTGCACATTTTAGTCCCTATTGGGGAAAATCTGGGTGTGAGCACTGTGCGGGATCCTTGAGGTCCTTAGGTAACTCTAACATACCTGGACACAAACTTGGCTATGAAATCCTTGGCATTTGAGACTACTGAAGGCCTGGTATCCCCAGGTTTGCTTTGGGTCTACTTCAGGCTCCCTATAGTTTAATTTATACTTCATTTATGTAATTTATGTAATCCTGGTTTGTAATAATCCTTAGTAAACAGATATTGGGGTAACTAGCGAAAAGGGAGGGTAGCTATATGATCCTGTAGGGTAAAGTTGGGTAGGAATCATGCTTTAGGATTCACATTATGCTAATCCACTCTAGAAATCATGTTATAGGCTTGTGTGATGCACTAGAAATCATGTTCTAGGATTGCTATGTTATTTGCATTAAAACTATGCTGAATCTGTGCATTAGATATCCTGTTTTAGGGTATTCACGTTTATCTCTTTAGCATATCGCATGTCATATATCACTATTCCAATTTATGGTTCTGCATCAATACTGTCACTTAGAAATCCTGCTACTAAATAATCTTGCCTAATAAAAAAAGTCATCTCTGTGTGCATTAGATATCCTGTTCTTAGGACTCTGTTTGCATCTATTTTGAATCATGTCTATTTCGACTAAATAAATAACTGTCCATGAAAGGGTTTAAAACAGCCTCACGCTTAGGTATCATGTCTCTAAATAAAAATTGGTATAAATCAACTGTTATAATCTGTATCACCTAGAACAACATGTTTGTAGGTTAAACAACTTCTAAATTGTTTAACAATTCTTGTAATTGTGACTGCGTACAGTCACACGCCTAGGCAAGCCTTAGGTAATTTATCTCTATATAAACTAGAAACTGCGTTTTGATTGTGTTAAACATTTTGAGTCTTACAGGATTAAAATCAGTAGGCAGACTGATTAGGAACCTGCCATTGAGTCTTTGAATATTGTTGCATGATCTGTGTCTTAATGTTCACCTAGACATCCTGTCCTAGGATTCTTTCTAAAATTACTTGAATCTGTGTTTGAGACGTGCTGCTTATTTGCCTATATACATGAGGAGCTAAACATGAGCCTTTACTGCTTTCCCCCTATTTGATTGTCCTATATGTTCTTTGTTTGTCGCCTATATTTTGCCTTTTTAACACCTTAGGATTGTCTAGAACTGCCCAAGTCTAGAGGTCCTAGACTCCTCCAGGACCACAAGGAAGGGATGGGTAATAGTACGCTTAGAGTCCGTTAAATAAAAACTCGCTTAAATAACCGCTAAGGGGTGGGAAAATGGGTAGTAAAAGGATATGATGACCTGTGCGCTAATGCAACTTGTAGCCCCTCGTTGATGAGTGATTATCGGGCATTGCATGGATATGATCATATAGGATAAATAACTTATGACCCCTTTCACTCATTTACATATGTGTGCTTAGACTGCTAATCTGTTAAAACCTTTATTCATTTACTTATGTGTGCTTAGACTGCTAATCTGTAAAACCTTTATTCATTTATGTATGTGTGCTTAGACTGCTTATTCACACTTGATTAATCACAAAGTAAGCTTGGTCGGGACCCACAGTTGTGGACTTCGAGGGATTCCTAACACCTTTCCCTTGAAGTAACTTCAAGCCCTTACCCAATCTCTGGTTATACAATTAGTGTTATAAATGACCCGTAAGTAGGTGCTCTAACTGTTACACCCTGTAAATTTAACAACCTTGATACATCGTTATATACATTTGATATGGTATTTTGAGTGGAACATTTTGTAAAATAGTTTGAAAAAAAAGAAAGATTTTATAATTATTAATATTACTACTTTTAATTATACACGAAGTATGAGAAAGTTTGTGAGATTATCTTTATTATAAAGATAGAAATTATTTTTTTCACAGGAAAAGAAGGTTATTTTTTTACCATTTTAAGAATTAAGTGTATGAAAATGTTTACTCTTTATGTGAGATTAGGAAAATTATAAGTCGAGAAAATATATGTATTTTTACATGGATGTTTTAATAAAATTATAGTGTATGTATTTATTTGTATGATACCACATCACCATGATAGCAAGATGTATAAAGTGTATTAAAAAGACGTAGAATTTTAAATAATTTGAGATAATTTTTAATTATGTGAATTTTTGATGGAAGATTAACCATGTAATTAAGAAAATGGGTGGATAAAATTAAATCCACCCAACGTGGCAGCCATTAAGAGACTAAAAGTGTGACTCTTGAATTTAAGTGCAACATGGCACATTTGGAAGATTAAGGGGGCTAAGTCATTAAGTTAGTGTGTGTGGGGGGTGGGAGGGGGGGGGGGTACTCTCATTCTTGGCAAATTTTTTATAACTTTTAAATTCTATCAATTTTTCATGCTTTATGACACTTCATTAGCTTCTAATTGCTGCCATTATGACAGTTGTGATATTTGGATTGGTAAAAGAATTGATTTCCATGGTTTGTTGATCTAGTTTAATAAGGGTATCCTCTAACATTAATTTTGGTGTTATATGGACGATGAATTGTAATCTACAATCATTTTCTACCATCTCTCATGTTGTTACTCAGCAGTAAGGTGCTCGGTGTCTGGATTATGACTTCTATTATATAAGTCAAGTTGATACTGACTTATGCTTATATTTAGTCTGGTGTACATGTAAGAAGTTTGCCGAAAATACTATTTTCGTCCAATTGAGAGTGCTACCTTCTGTAAGATAGTGATGAATTGCATAGATCAATGTCACAGTGAGTGCAGAAAGTGATAGACTGATAGCTCTCCAATTATCCACATTGTTCACCTCTCTGACTGGATTTCCATTAAAACATGATCGAGAATTTTACAGTAGATATGCATAAGTGGATCCAGTGCTTTCATTTTCCTCCATCCTCTTCATCGTGAAGTCCTACAAGCCCCGGTTAACATGGTCATATGGATTTTTTCCTAATCCAGGTATGTTAAGGCTATTCCTTCTTTCTTTTGGCATGATCCAAGTAACGATACGTAAATGTAATGATATTTCATAAGTGGTTCTACTCTTAGCAGTTAAAGATGTATACGTTATTCATTCCCGTAAAGTGATATTCAAGCATCTCTAAGTATATATCTAGTTCCCTATTGAGGTATTTGATAGAGATGTTAATGTTTATAATATTGTGATACATGTACATGCATCTTCATGCATTTACCAGCGTGCTACGGCCGGTCGGGCAGTTACCACCGGTTAGGCAGTTACGTATCATTATTTACCGCCGGTTGGGCAGACATGCATATTCATTTACGACCGTGCTACGGCCGGTCGGGCAGCTACCACCGATTGGGCAGTTACCACTGATCAGTTGGGCAGTCATGCATCATACAATATGGATAAGAGAAATAGTCTCAAAGAGAAACACTATATATGTAAGTATGATAAGTATGCCGATAAGGTGACACTTCAGAGATTCAGGTTGATTCTTATATGTCTTTAATTAATGTTGACTTATTGTTATGTTTCAGTTCTGCCTTACATACTCAGTACATTATTCGTACTGATGTCCTTTTGTTGGGGACGCTACATTCATGCCTGCAGGTATAGATATTCAGTTTGACGAGCCCTCATAGTAGATGAGATTAGCATTCAGCAAAGGATCGGCAAGACTCCACCTCATTCGGATTGCAACCGAGTCTATGAGTCATCGTGTCAAAATTTCGCTACACACTTATGGGTATGGCGGTACCTTGTCCCATTTGATGTCAAATAATCTTAGAGGCTTTGTAGACAGAGGTTCATTTTGTACAGTATGTCAGAGGCCTTGACGGCCAGTATGTATTCATATTTTATGAACGATAGTTTATTGGTATAGTGTTTCTCACTTACAAATTGTACATTACAAGTTGTGGCCTTGTTGGCCCATGATAGTTACGAAAGGAATGCGTTCAGCTAACTCGACCTACATATGTACTAGTTTTGGTCGAATGATCATGAGTTACAAAGTGGTTCGCTCGGGCCAGCACGACACCGGGTGCCAACCACGCCTCCCAGGTTTGGGGCGTGACACTACAACACCTTAATTCATTAGGTGGCGACTCTTTAAATTCCTTACATCTCTTTTTTCAAAAGAAAACGAGTTGTCCCAATAATGTCAAAAATCCTGACTAATCCTAAAGGAGAGGAAAAGGGGGGGGCGCGACTGCATGGAGACTCTGCTGGGGAAATCAGGCTTTTACCATTACAAACTGCTTTGTGAATTTGTCTAAATGTGCTTTATTTTGTTAATGCTTGAACCCTTTCCATTTATGTGCAATTAAATGTTTACTTTTCCAAGTATTTACTTTCCCAAAATGAAACTGACTTGTTTCTTGTTTCCTTTGTAATCGCTTTTCAATTATAAATGTTGTATTTATCGCTTTCACTGCGTGCAAATACATGACAACATGTTTATTGCTGTATAATCATTCTCAACATCATATTCCACTCTTGCCTAAACAAATCCTACAAAAACACTTGATGAGTGGTTGCCCTCTTCCTATTTTTATCACCCCTAAATTCGGAAAGGCTTATTTGCGGTAAAATCAGTCGATCAGCGGTGCAGTAAATGGTTCCGTGTCTTCCTCCCTCGAGTTGTCTGCTCGAGATACCAGTCTAAAACCCTATATAAACCTTACTCTTGTTATATTGTGCATGCATCATGGTCGAACCTAGCCAGGTTAATGTGTCGTCCGCAATAACCCTTTAATACAACCTTATCCATAAGTCCACCGGGGTTCTCGTAATCCCAACAGACACGATCACCTTCTGTGCATTAATTTGGAGAACTAACTGCTTGTATGCTAATCATAAGTGTATAAATAGTCGAGTCTGGTGGGGGAAAGGGCCTAACCATTTTTGTCTTGCAGCAAATGAGGCACGAGGTCCCCAGATTCGGTATGGTTAGCAACATTCCACCAATGCTCCTAGATTGGTGGGAAGACCTTCCTTCAAGTGATAAGAAATACGTGAGGAAGCATCTGGGAAATTTACCTTCTCTTCTGGACATCCAGCCGAACAACTTGCTGACTGAGGCTGCCACTTTGTTTTGGGATAGTGAAAGAACTGTATTCCTCTTTGGAAATATTGAAATGACTCTGCTCTTAGAAGAAATAGGAGGACTTTCTAGGATAGCTTGGGAAAGCCCTGGGCTGTTGGTACTTGAGAACCGCACGGGCAAAGGTTTTCTGAAAATGATGGGGTTGAAGAAGAATGCTGAATTGGAGTGTTTGAAACAATCTTACATACCTTTCGAGTACTTGTATGAAATATACGGTCACAACAAATCATACCGTACCTATCATGACGAGTTTTCCATCACGTCTCTGGGTCACATCCACCGCAGGGTATTCGTGTTTATTGTGTGCTTTTTGGGCTTGATAGTGTTCCTAACGGAGAAAGAAAGGATTCATACCAGGCTAGCCATGGTAACCAGGGCCTTGATGGAAGGGATCGATGGGCAAGCCTTCAGCATTGTCCCTATGATTTTAGCTGATATTTACCGATCCTTGGAGCATTGTCAAAGAGAAGTTAAACATTTTGAGGGTTGCAACCTGTTGCTGCAGTTATGGCTCCTAGAACACCTTCAAAAGGGCCAATATCGCCAAGAACTTCCGCAAAGGGCTTGGAATGATCACATTGCTTTCCATCACCCCAAGCGGATGACTTACATTCCGGACAGATTTGCTCAGCCGGAAACTGCCAAGGAGTGGGTGGAATTCTTTGATAATCTGACCGAGGAACAGGTGCAATGGATGTTCGAGTGGTTCCTGACGGACGAATTTATCATCAGATCCAGGGATGCAGCACACTTAGTGTTGATCGGGTTGAGAGGTATATATCCCTATGTTCCTCTCCGAGTCATGAGGCAGGCAGGCAGAAAATAAGTTGTACCAAGGGTTGCCAAGATGGGTCACTTCAGAGTGGATTTCCAGGACGACGACGTCCTCTACAAGTGCCAGGCTAAACACATGTGGCACTGCAAAATCATCACGGAGAAGAATACTATTGAACCAGACAGGTACCATTCAGGATGTGCACCTTTCTACCAGGCATGGATGGAAGACAACTTGGACGGGATAATGAGGCCGTGAATCAGCCGAGGCAATAGAATCATAGACGAGGATGCCGAGGCTCAGGTCAAGTACAACCAGCTGCGCAAAAGGATCCGCGATTCCAAGAACGAGCACCGAGAAATACATGAGACCAACAAGAGGCTGATCGAGGAATGGAAAGAGATGATTGTCCTTTCTAACAGGAAGCTGGAATATCTGGAGCGAGGAATAGTGGAATTGGAGGGCAAAGTCATAAAAAGGATCAAGGATTGCCAGAATGCTGAAGGGAATGAAGGAGGACACCTGGCTAGAGCGTACCTGCTGCTGGGACTGCGCGAGCTGGATGTTCGATGGAATCAAGAATATCGAATGTGGGGAAGGTCCTTATGGGACCAAATATGCTAGATTTACCTTTTCGCTTTCATAAATGTAATAAGGCCAAGTGCCATCAGTGACTTATTTCCTATTTGTTATTTTAGTATCGCTTTGGGATTCGTCTATTTACATTAATGAATGAGGCATTTTTGGCATCTAAGTTCTCCAAATCAACTTGTCGCTAGGCCTACCTCGGGAAAAATGATTCTCCTAAATTAGGACGCACATTTACATTCCTGCAATATGTGTTTAAATGCTGCAAATACTTTCGTCATAACCCTCACTGACTTGTTATCTTTTGTTTTTATTTTATTTCTTTTAATTATCCCATTTCCCCAAAGGTTGGTTCGTGCATTCTGGCATCATCAACATACCATACAAGATCCAGGGGCCCTCCACCTTCTCCTCCTCCTAGTCCACCCAAAGGAAAATGCTACACCAGTTGAACACCTAGAGGCTTTAGACAGTCGGGGTACTCAGGTCCAGAATGATGCTGTGTCGCGACTTGAACAAAGGCTACTGAAAGTTCAAGGAGAACTTGAGCATGTCTGGAACCTAGCAAACTTGTCCTTCTCACTTAGTGTTCCGAATGTCAGCCACCCGAACACTCAAAACCCCGCACCACCTCAGAATACCCCCAACATACAGAATCCTCCTGCAACTCACCACTATATAACTCTACCGCAAAATCAAACCATCCCACCACAATACCAACAAAACACCTGTCACACTCCCCGAAACACCCCACCCATCATTCCTGAACCACAAAACTCCACCAACGATCACCTCTATGCTCAGGCACCAGGCCACCAGAATAACCCCATATACGTGGAGACTCTACCTCACTCCACTCAACCCATCTCTTACACACCAGAATCTAGTGAGAAGGATATGCTTATCAGGAACTTGGCCGAAGAACTCAAGAAATTGACTAGCCGAGTTCAAGGCATGGAAGGAGGTAAGGGGATCGAAGGATTGAATTATGAAGATATATGTATATAGCCTGATGTAAAACTATCGGAGGGTTACGAACCTACCAAGTTCGATATGTTCGAAGGTACTGGTGATCCAAGGGTCCATTTGAGGACCTATTGTGACAAACTGGTCGGAGTTGGAAGAGACGAAAAGATCCGGATGAAATTGTTCATGAGGATCCTCACAGGGGATGCCTTGTATTGGTACATCGGCCAGGACCCCAAGAAGTGGCCTAATTGGGTGAGTATGGCCTCGGATTTCATGGACCGATTCAGGTTCAACACGGAAAATGCATCGGACATATTTTACACCCAGAATCTCAAGAAGAAACCCACTGAAACCTTTCGCGAGTATGCCACTTGTTGGAGGTCAGAAGCGGCCAAGGTTAGGCCGGCATTGGATTAAGAACAGATGAACGAATTCTTCGTTAGGGCACAAGACCCGCAATATTATGAAAGACTGATGGTAATTGAAAATCACAAGTTTTCTAACATCATCAAGCTAGGTGAAAGGATTGAAGAGGGCATCAAAAGTGGGATGGTCACAAATTTTGAAGCACTAAAAGATACCAACAAAGAACTGCAGTCCGGTGGTATATCCAAGAAGAAAGACGTAGGAGCAGTAATGGTTGCACTGGGACCCAAACCTCCACTGATGTATTGAACCTCTCCACTCGCATACCAAGCACCTCCACCCACATATCAATCGTCACCTCCACCTACATATTAACCTACATCTCTAGATATTCCCAACCAGCCACTGTGTATCATACATACAACTCCCAACCGTCTCACTTTCAATCACCTCCAGCTCGCCAAAACTTCCCAAGACCTCAGCCAAAATTTGACCGCAGGCCACCCAAACAGTATACCTCCATTGCCGAGCCCATTGACCAGCTGTATGAAAGGCTAAAAGCTGCTGGTTATGTCTCTCCCATCCTTGCCGTAGCCACAGAGAATCCATCCCAATGGGTCAATCCAAACAAAACTTGTGCATACCATCCTGGCATGAAGGGACATACCATCGATGAATGCCGCTCGTTGAAGGATAATATCCAGGCTCTGATCAACAAGCTGCTCCTAGTGTTCGCAATAACCCCCTCCCAGATCATAGGGGTGGAGGCGTCAATGTGATAGAATAGATGAAGAATAGGACCCAGAGGGGTCAATCGGGTTGATTAAAGAAGGTGACGATCCCAAGAAATCGATGGTCATCCTTAATCCCATCATAATGCAGATACAACCGTCAGGAGAGGCTAAGTTGACTGATCACGCTCAACTATGTCTAATAAAAGACTAAATGGGCGTTGCAAATATAATCTGGGGTATTATGCCCAGAGTCGATCCCACAGGGAATTTACGTATCAATCAAGTCTTTAGAATATGCAACTTTTACTCAATGAATTCTCTCAAGACCTTTTAGTATAAATTGGTAATATTTTACTAATTCTACTGACAATAATAATAACTAGCAATTACTAATAATGTGTTGTAAATAATAATGATAAAGGTCTAAGGTTATGGTTTCCCCCGATGGTGAACTTACTTCTTGGATATTTCTTATAGTTTGATTAGTTGTCTCTATAAATCATGAACACTCTATCTACCATAAATCTCTCTCAAGTAATTATGATAATTTACTAGACGCACTCTCTCAAGTTACGCTAGCTAGATTGCATTACAGTTCACTTTAGATTGCACCCGAGGTATCGTTATCTCTAATCCAACCTCTAAACCCTCGGTTATGACTTTCGTCTATACTCCGGGAGTGATGTTGTTCAAACAACTACCTAAATATGCACTCTCTCTCAAGTAGATACATAATAAATAGGCACAGCTAATTGATGGCCATTCAATTAACTACAACAAGAACGTAGTTAAACAAATAGAGATAAATCAACCAAACAAAACTATATTAATAACACATGAAGTTTATCCCCAACGGGTTCTACCAAAACCCTAGATTAAAGAAGTTAGCTAGACATGTTCATAAGAATTAAACCCAAAATAACTTGCATAATTGAAAAACAAAGTAATGAATAAAAGATGTAAAAATCAATATTTTGTCACTTCAATGGTTTTCTCCCTTCGAATCCTTCGTATGCCTTCGAATTCTCCCTTAAGTTGTGTTTACGGGGTCTATTTATATGTTTAGGACAAACTCTAAACGTGTAGGAGAATTCTATTCCAACCGGAAAACACTTAAACTCGTAAAAACTCGGAATTGACCGAAACAGGGGCCTGGCGTTTGGGCCCTGGCACCTGGCTTACGTCAGGCTGAAGCTGGCGTTTGGACTCTAACGCCTGGCTAACGCTAGGCTAGGGCTGGCGTTTGGACTCTAACGCTTGGCTAACGCCAGGAAGGGCCAGGCGTTTGAGCTCTGGCGCCCGGCTATAGCCTGGTGCACTCCTCCTCGCCTCTTGAGCGTATTTTCGATGTATTTGCATCCATTTAGCTCGGTTTTCATCTCCAATTCACCTACACATAAAATAGACTCTATTATGTACACTAGTATTTTTATCATTAACGCACATAAAATATAGGGCATATAACATGTTAAACCATGAATTCTAGCCGCGCATCAATACCTCACACTTAAACATTTGCTCGTCCTCGAGCAATCACACCACACTCATGTACACAACTTATTAAAGCAAATCTCTTAACACGTTATACCAAGAATATTTAAAACAGTTCAAGCACAAAGGTGTGACATCCTCGCCTCAATAATCGACTCACAAATACCATGCTTTATTCACAATTCACTAACTA
>ML322680.1:0-37967 GCA_005239505.1 Nicotiana paniculata
GAAGTATCCGAGAAGTAAGTTCACCAGCGGGGGAAACCATAACTTTAGATTTTATTACAATTGATTATATCTTAGTATAGTTAATATTTAGTTTTAATATTTAGTATTAGTAATTTAAATAACATCAGGTGACAGCTGAGTAGTATTTTAACAGCGTGCTTGATACGTCAATTCCCTGTGGGATCGACTCTGGGCATAATACCCCAGGATTATATTTGCAACGCCCGNATCAATAAACATAGATATATGAAGTCGTCATGCCTTAAAACCCACTTCAGAAAAGTCCTTTGAAGAATGCATATTCTTAACAACTTCAAACCAAAAGATTTAGTATGAAAATGAAATGAATCATATAGAGGCCTCTCGGGAAAAACATATGTCATAAGTCCAGAGTGAAAGTAGTAAACATCATAGGTAGCCTGTTGGGAAAAACATGTATCATAATCAGTCCCTCGAGCATGCCTCACAGTCACTCATTATCAGTCACTAAGCACCTCACAGTCACTCATGCCTCCCAATCACTCATCACTCGGCACTCGGCACTCGACACTCGTCGCTCGGCGCGCTCATTAGGGGTGTGTTCAGACTCCGGAGGGGCTCCTTCAACCCAAGCGCTAATATCAAGCCACCTCATGGCGTATCATATCCTCACAATCAGGCCCTCGGCCTCACTCAACAGCACCACTCAAAAAGCCCCTCGGGAAAATCAGTAAAACAGGGTACTCGACCCAAAACATCACTTTTAAATCTTAAGTAGTGTAAATCAGGCTGAGTTTCGAAAACAGTAAGCACAATGTGGTTGAGTGAAATAATCAGTAAATAGCGAGGAAAACAACACTAAAAATCCCCCAAGAGGTCTAAACAGATCGGCACGAGGCCCCAAACACGACTTATAGCTCAAATATTTCAACAATCTTTAGAACATAATTTAACATAAGGTTTTGATTAAATATGCAACTCATTAGTCGCCTGCGGAGAGGACCTAGTCCAATCCAAAAATTAGTGTGCGCCACATACTCGTCATCCGACATGTGCGCCCTTCTAAAATCAGTGAGAAATATGTAGTCCGGGGTTTCATACCCTCAGGACAAGATTTATAACCATTACTTACCTCTCCCGGGCCACAACACTAGTCCGCTATGCTCTTGCCCCTCAAATTGGCTCTCGATTGCTCCGAATCTAGCCAAAACCAATTTAACATCATTAATATATGCTAAAGGAACACAACCCTATCTAAAATAATCAAATTATACAAGAATCTCGAAATTCGGCCAAACCCGAGCCTAGAGCCCACGTCTCGGAATTCGATAAATTTTACATCACTAGAAACCTCGTCCTCCCACGATTCTACACATACAAAAAACATCACGATTGGACCACAATTTCCTACCCAAATTTCCAAGAGAATTTTCCAATCTTCCACCCATTCTTCTCATCCTTTACCTACTTTAATCCTTTAATTTAAAATCCTAATCCGAACAAAATAGCATAGAAACAACTTTAATAACCCGGGAACTTTACCTCCACTGAAGAACCACGAATTTTCTCTTCAATTTGCCTTCAAAAGAGCTCCAACCGCATGCAAAAATGGTGGAATGAATAAAATTTCACGGAGGCCCCTTTTTATATTGTTCTGCCCAGAAATTCCGCACCTGCGGACACTTAATCACACTTGCGGGCCCGCACCTGCGGTCCGAGGTGCGCACCTGCGCAATCCCACTAACGAGCCAATTCTCGCACCTACGGCTTCGCAGGTGCGGCCATCTCTTCGCACCTTTGGATGCCCTTTCGCACTTGTGACATCGCACCTACGGCTACCCTTCTGCACGTGCGGCCAACACCAGAAACTTACACCAGCAGCCCTTTGATGTAATTTTCCAAGTTTAAAACTCCGCCAACCATCTGAAATCAATCCCGAGACCCTCGGGGCCCCAACCAAACATACCAACACACCCCATAGCAATATTCCAACTTATTCGAGCCTTTGAAACACAAAAAACAACACGAAAACACCAAAATTACATCAAATTCAAGCCTATGAACTTTGAAACGTCCAAATTTTTCCAACTACGCCGAAACCAACCAAAACACCTCTGATTGACCTGAAATTTTGCAGACATATCCAAAATGACATTAAGAACCTGCTCCAACTTCTGGAATCCCATTCCGACCCCGATATCCTATTTTCCATTGCCGACCAGAAATCGCCAAAAACTAACTTTCGCCAATTCAAGCCTAATTCTGCACCGGACATCAAAAATTCATTCCTATCACACTCCTAAGTCCCAAATCACCTAATGAAGCTATCCGAGCCATAAAATCCGCATTCCGAGGTCGTTCACCAATAAGTCAACTCTCAGTTGACTTTCTCAACTTTTAGGCTACTTTAGGAGACTAAATGCCTCAATTCTCACCATGACCACTCCGGGCCCAAACCAACTGACCCAACACAACAAAAAGAATAGGCTAGCAATATATGACAAATGCAGAAATGGGGAAAACGAGGTAAATCTCCCGGAACGACCCGCCGTGTCGTTACAATATCGAACGGAACTACTAGTTATGTTACATATGAATCAGTGTGTTGAAAGTAATTGGTGAATTTGCACAAAATGACTATAATATCTCTTTATTGTTTTAATGATTCACTATTATTAATATGCCTTCATGACATGTGTATATTTATACCAAGAATTTTCATGGCATACTACTTGTTATAATTTTTTTTTATCATGTAGATTAATTCTACTATTATGTAAGATAATTTTATACTATATTAAATTTATCAAAACTTGAATTTGTGGAGATCTAAAATTATGTTCCATTCTCTAAAGAGAATGAGATAATTTGTGATAAACATTATATGAGCATGAGACAGTGGGTTCAAGTCCCACTGCACCATGAGGGTAAGACACCAAGTTCAAGTTCTATTGCACCATGATGATAAGATGTTGGGTTCAGGTCCCATCATATTATGGCATAACACGTCTCATATGAGTAAAACATTGGGTTCAGGTCCCAATGGCTCATATTGATGATAATAATGGCAGTGTGAAAATGATTTTAATAAAAAATTGTGAAGTCCACACTACTACCGGATCAACTCCATTCTCAGAAGCGAATATGATAGCGATAAATCAAATGTCTGAAAGAAGACAAAATAATTATCATGGTCGTATAAATATATGTGGGCATGGAAAGGGACGAAATAATAATCGTCAAGCTGGTGGTTGTGATAAACAAGAGAACAATAAGGGTTCTCAGAATAATCCTTCAAAAGGCAAAGGTAATAAATCTACCGATATGGTATGAAAAATCATTGGGCACGAATTTATCGTACGCCTGAACATTTTGTCAAACTTTATCAAGACTCCATGAAGGGGAAACAAAGTAAGGTTGAGACTAACTTCGCCTTTCAAAATGACGATGAGGCGGGCCCTATGAATAACCATGATAAATTTGAAGCAAATCTTGCTTATAAAGATGATATTTTTGAAGGTCTTGCAGATGTTACTCATTTAGAAGTTGGAGACTTCTTTGAGCATCATAATTGAAGACTTATTATAAGAAAAAAATTATAAGAATAAATGTATTTCTTTTTATGAAGTTCATATTTGAATAAAACTTTTTATGTTGTTGGTATTTAATTTCTTAAATGTAGTTTCTTTTGTTCTTAAAATTTTCAATATTACTTATGATGTTTTTTTTTCAAAAAAAAATATGAAAACTTCCCAGTCTTCAGTTGGCCGTATGAATAGTAAAGAAGAAATATGTCTTCTGATAGTGCTACGACGCACGCCATATTAAAAGATAAGAGATATTTCTCTTATTAATCATGAAAGAAGCCAATATAATTACAATATCTTGTAGTACAAAATTAATTAAGGGCTCTGTAAGAGCGACTTATTACTACCAGAAGGAACTATATTGGTTGTTAATGATGCATTATATTGTAGTATGTCTCAAAGGAACTTGTTATGTTTCAAAGATATTCGCCAAAATGGCTATCATATTGAGACCACAAATGAAGGAAAGGTTGAATACCTTTATATTACTATAATAAAAGCGGAAAAGAAGTATGTGCTTGAAAAACTTTTCGCATTTTCCTCCAGATTATACTACACTAATATTAGTGTAGTTGAATCACATGTCATAGTAAACAAGAAGTTTACTATCACGACCCAAAATCCATAAGGTCGTGATGGTGCTGGACATCATTGTTAGCAAGCCAATCATTTATTAATTTAAATAATTCCCGGTTTTAACAATTATGAAAAACATTTCCTTTCACTTTACTACATATTAACTAAATAAAGATTTGTTAAGTAAAACAATGGTTTAAATATTACACTTGAGCAAATATATCCCAACACATCCAAGAACCCAGTGTCACAAGTACATGAGCAATTTCTAAGAATTTATACAATCATCACAAAGCCTGTCCGAAATACAAATTGGACAAGGAAATTTAAAATAAAATAAATACAGTACGAGGGAGACTCTGTCAGCTGCGGATCGCCTCCGGATGATGCAGCGCACGTAAGTCTCTGAATCCTCCACATAGCTATGAAAGTACCTGTGCAATAAAATGCACAGCAAGTGTAGCATGAGTACAAAAACAACGTGTACTCAGTAAGTCGCCCACCTAACCTCAGAGGGGTAGTGACGAGAAGTCAAATTAGACACTTGCTAGAGGTTAATTTACAATATTCAGGTGTGACACTAAGCCTGATTTCCATAGGCAATTTATTAAAATCAGGAATAAATATTTTCAAATTCGTTGACATTTAACACTTTATATCTTCGTCATATTAATAACAATTAATTAACATGGGTGATTTAATCAAATAACAATTAATCAACGGGAGGGAACAACTTCTTCCAAAATCTTTTAATAACATTAAATCTCTGTAATTTCCATTGACAACTTAAAATCTCAGGCCAGTAATCAGGCAAAACTCATAGCAACTACGCAGTAAATATCATGCGCAAGCAATGCCGAGGGTCGAACGATGCGGACCAACAATAATAAATTGTGCACTGCCAAGGGTCGAACGACGCGGACCAACAATAATAAATTGTGCACTGCCAAGGGTCGAACGACTTGAACCATAGATACATCTATCTTCCCCGCTCGCGAATCGATCATGCGACGCGGTTATACATACAAATAATAAGGCTAGTCTGCTCGCGAATCATGCCTGCGACTCAGGTGCTCATATGTACACATATCCACATAATAAATCCCTATTTTTATCAAGAAAGCAGTTTTTCTCAGGAAAGTGGTAAAATTCTTATCACATGAACATGAAATATAGCTTTTAAATCGTTGTTTGGAAACTCATTTGCCAAGTTTAATAATATTCCATAATAAAACCCTACCATGTATACAATTATCCACAGAGGAATCAATTCTCTTTCTAGATGATTAAGAAAATTAACTCTATTATTCTTATATATTCAATTACGATTTTGATTATATTAGCAGTTTAGTATTACAGGCAGGATTATAGGTACAACACGTAAGGCATGATAGTGGGTCCTAGACTACCCGGACATTGCATAATAATAGCTACGCACGGACTCCCGTCACCTCGTGCGTACGTAGCCCCCGAAGATAATAGCACATAATTAATTAATTCACCTAGGGGGGCAATTCCCCCTCAAAAAGTTAGAAAGGAGACTTAGCTCGCTCCGAAATTCCATAACCGGCCTCCAAGCCCTTCGGATGACTCCAAACGGATGCACAACGCCCCAAAACTATCCAAACAACGACAACCAAATAAATATACTCTAATATTTGCAACAATTCCAAATTATATAATTTCCCAACCCCTCTTAGTGAAATGACCAAAATGCTCTCGGGCCCACGTGCCCGAAATCCAAAATTTCTCGAAGATAAAATCTACCCAAAGCTCCACTAGTTCAAATATACAATTTACTCTACATTCCATGCTCAAATTCGTGGCTAAAAATCCAAATTTCCATTTTCTAGGTTCTTTAAGATTTCCCAATTTCCTACCAATTTCCATGTCTAATCCATGCATATAATCTTGTATTTAACTTAAAAACGGGAGGAATTTACTTACCTTGACAATGCATGAAGGAATCCTCTCTTTGAAGCCTCTCAAGATCGCCTAAGCCAAAGAAGAAATCAAGAAATGGCCAACAAATTCATGGTTTTAAAACATTCTGCCCAGCCTCGATTCCGCACCTGCGCTCCCGCAGGTACGACCAATCTCCCGCTCCTGTAGCTTCCTCAACTCCAGCCCAAAATCGCACATGCGCCCCATTGTCTGCAGCTATGTCTTTGCAGGTGCGGAAATGCCATTGCACCTGCGCTCCCAGGCAGACCATCCATCTTTCGCACCTGCGGTGCCACCTGGAATCCACGCAGGTGAGGTCACACCAGATGACAGCAACCTCAGCCTTCTTCAACCTCCCAAACTTGATCCGTTATCCACCTGGAATCCACCCGAGACCCCAGGGACCCGTCCAATTATACCAACCTGTTCCAAAACATAATGCAGACTTGTTCGAGGCCTCAAATCACATCAAACAACATTGAAACCACGAATCGCACCCAAATCCCAACTTTATGAACTTGAAAGTCCAAACATCCACATCTGATGCCGAAACCTATCAAATCACGTCTGATTTACCCCAAATTTTGCACAAAAGTCATATTCGACATTACGGACTTGCTTCAACTTCCGGAATTCGACATTCGACAAAAGTCATATTCAACTTACGGACATTCGTTATCAAAATTTCCACTTCCGGTCGGACTCCTCAAAACCTACAAATTTCTATCTTTAGCCAAATGACTTCAAAACGACCTACGGACATCAAAATTCACTTCCGATCGCGCTCCCAACTCCAGAATCATCATACGGAACTATTCCCGGACTCGGAATCCCAAACGGACATCAACATCACTGAAATGCGCTTCAAACCAAACTTAGGAAATTTCTTCAAAAATGCTGACTTCTACAATATATGCTGAAATGCTCCCGGGTTATCCAAAACCCGATCCGGACATACGCTCAAGTCCAAAATCATCATACGAACCTGCTGGAACCTTCAAATCCTGATTCGGAGGTCGTTTACTCAAAATTCCAATCTTAGTTGATTCTTCCAACTTAAGGCTTCTGAAATGAGAATTTTCTTCCAAATGAACTCTAAACTTCCCGAAATTCAATTTCCGACCAGCCCACAAGTCAGAATACCCGAAACGAAGCTGCTCACAGCCTTAAACTGTTGAACGACGTGCTAGAGCTCAAAACGACCGGTCGGGTCGTTACATTCTCCCCCACTTAAACCGACGTTCGTCCTTGAACGTGCTAAGAACTGCTCTGGAGGTATCTAAAATCGCTGTTTAACACCCCGAGCACCTGCTCGTGCTACCACAACCCCGTTGATCACAATAGCTGTATCAAATCTGAAGATTTCTTCTTTTATCCATATAATAAGCTTAGAACCTAGTTCCAATACCTGAATTTTTCTCTGCCAGGCCTAGCTCCAATATATAAACATCGTATCAACCATCACACGATATACCAGAACATGACTGCATACCTTTGCTGAATCAGCACCATGCACCGCATAACTCATCATTTGACCACAATGGCACTCCCTGAACCTTAATAGCCAAAATTTCACGAATCTGGTGCTCCCAATGCACCTCGTAACAAATATACATACATCCTGCTATAATGCCGACGATACCACCACAACGGAGGAGATGTGTTGAAATTCACACCCAACTGCAGAGTTAACAAATCATTGAATATCTCATCTTGACTAGAATTATCACCTCATCATGAACCTGAATAATGGTATTTGTTCTTTAATATACACTTCACATAACCTTATCGCACTGATCCCTGATCCGATAGTCTCGCCTCACCCAATACGAAATGCTCAGACAAAAAAGCACCCAAAACATGACCAACAGCCTCACATGATACCACATCGCCCCAATAGGCCATAACTCGAACATGAAAGTAAGAAACGACTCAGGATCACACACTAATATGAACTTTTCTCAGAAAATAGGAAGTAGAACATAAGAAAGAATAAATATAGGAACCTTACTCATCATCACACTTTTGCGGCATGCAACCCAATCAAAATAACATACACGTGGCGGCGTGCCACCCGATCCCATCATAAAATTCACACAAGGAAATATACATGGAGCTGAATTGCTCACTATAACAAAATACTGAATATCGATCATAAGCACGCTAAGTGCATAATACCATCCTGGGGAGACTGATAAATCCACATGCTACAAAACTTAAGCAAAACTGAGGTGCGATATATATACTCTGAATCTCAAGAGCTCTCCTGCTCGCATAACATCATCACTACACGAAGACTCAACACAGAGGGATCTATCAAGACGTTTCACAACTCACATGGCACAATCACAACATTACATGAATTGGACGAAGACGGAACAACATCTGATATTCCAACACCCCTCTTTGAGGAGTGTTATACTGAAATGAACACATATAACTCACATGAAGCCCATAATCTTGTTTTAATCCATTCACACACTTCAAGTTGATTCTGCTTGCACTGAACTAGGCTAATAGCTCGACATGGGTCCATAATAACCCACTTCCTCTCATAATACACAAGAACAACTATCATAGCCGGGACAAACACCCCACGATCCACAACCGACTGAACCGAACGCCTTCCTGGCATAAATCCTCAAATAAGCAATATTGCACTTCCTTATACTTTGTCTAAATCTTCAACCAATCAGGTGACTACATGTCACACTTATACAATCTCCTCGTGGTTACGCTCCCACGACCTTCCACACCAGGTAACAAGTCTGCACATCCATAACACCAACCACACTAATATTGTAAACCCATCAAGAACCCATGACCAGGATACTAAGCCTTTTTCATCAAACACCGATCTCAGGTGACACTGAATGACAATACCAGCTCACTCTAACTTTAAAGTTCCTTTTCTCGCTCATCCGAGCTCATGACATCCCTGTTAACACCGAGCCGTAATCTTGATCCTTACTTCCAGCTCCACACAGACTACTGCACCTAACACGATGATATGGAATAGCATAGGAATCCCATCATAACCCCTGAACCACTAATATGGTAAACCTCATCATATAGAAACCTCTTACTTACCTCAATTCAAGAGAACAATAACAACACTCAAGTGAATTCTCACAATCACCCAACATGCAAATCCTTAAGTAGTGGTCTGAACCACCATAAACCTTCTGGGATCCGCCTAGACCTGTCAGGCCATAACACTCAAATGCTCCCAAATTAAATCTATTATGACGTCCGACAAGCCCAACACACATCTGCACCAACCATACACATACTCAATCACACCGAAGGAACTGATCACTGTCGTACATGTGCCATTTCAACCATGGCTAACCAATCCATCTTCTCTCTAATTATCCTTAATCGCCTCAGAAATAATAGTAACCCCATTCAACTCATAATAACTCAATCCTCACTCATCCCGAGCGGCCTTGATTCACGAGACCATGCTGTCTCAATCTCACAACCCGTCTCATACCCCTCTGAAAATCTTTCTACAATTCGGAGTTTATTTCTCTCACACCTCCAATACTATCCTGCATGCCGAAACATATCATAGAACATTCCAACCATCCTCTTTTTTCTCAGAAATTTACTCTGCAAAAGCCCGATTCTCGATCATACTGCTTCCTGAAACCCTTAAACGCCGCATTCTTAACTTTTAAATTCACTAGGACCGTTATTGAGAGTCACCCACTCTGACTGGTCCCGAATACAATCAACTCCAAGGCTCTTCTAGCACATGAACACCCCTTTCAAGGAAACACGTGACCGAGTCACTATTCTGACAACTCACCTATGCCTTAAGCAAAATTCTGAATCTTCCAAAGCCTAACCCTGGCCCGACAGGGCCAACTTTTGCAACATTCATCAAATCCCACATACAATCACCATTTTACTCCTTCCCCTTAGCTGAAATAACTTGCCAACACGCTGACAATCCGCAAACCTATGAGAAGAAAACCCTACAACCCAACTGCAGATGGTGGGACTCCCCCACTTAGCCCGAAGCTACTCCTTGCACCACTCTAGACCCCGCCGAGATCCTTCTTCCTTTGATAACACGATCTTGCTCAACCAATCCGTCCAATTCTTCCAAATTCTCTTCCTAGCACTAACTAAATACTCAAATTCTCTAGTATCATTCACACATTCTGCCTCCTACTGGATAGCCACTAGAACCCCTCACAGAGACCTGCCAACCATGCCAGCGCTAACCTATTTATAGGAGATAACCCACTTGTGGAAATCACCCGCGGACACCTTCCAACGATGCCGAAATGCCCGCTCTCTGTGACTTTAATACCCCATATTACGCCCTGCTTCTTTTACCAACTTTACTAGTCCGTCCGCTCCTCATGGACATCCATTAAATGTGCGACAATATCTTCAAATTCCCATCTATGCTACCGCTTCCCAACTTTGCGACTGCTCGACTTCCGCTTCTTACACCTGGCCTCCTAGAGATGGAACCACTACCCAACCTCACTTCAGGATCATTATCTGTACCTCTCAAACCAGCAGATCACCATGACTTCAAACTCTCCGAAGATCATCTTTCTCTAGCTGACTTCATTATCAACACTTATCAGTTACTGAACCACCGCACCTCACGGTCTCTGCCAACCGCATTCTTCAATACTTCTTCTCAATACTCTGACTCCAAGCAACCGAAGAACCCATAGCACCGACAAACTTAACACATTCCATTTGATAAATAACGACGATGACACATCACACGTGAATACTCCACCTTACTTGAAACACCAAGTCTTACTACTTTATCAATCCAAGACCCTGCCATCTATAGACCAATTGCCTTCCTTCTGCTGGAATCTAAATACTGAAATCTCGAAATCACACTCTGAGAAGACCTCCCTTTAAGCCATTAATCACCCCCAACCTACGGGCAAGCATTCTATCATCATAGCAACATCGCGCGATAACCAATCGCAAGCATCATCACTACCTGAGTGTAGCCTTAAGGCTCTCAAAAACACATCTACTGAGCTGAAACAACATATTATTCATTTGCAGGGCCATAACAACAGCCCCAACCAATTGCACATTAAAACATCTCAAATTACATCTGTATCACCATTTAAATTCCTCAAATACCTAATTCACTGCAAGCGCTTCGCGATGCGTAAGATTTATTAAGAATGAACTTAGGCATAAGCCTCAAAGGAATAGAATAACATGATGAGGAATCAAGAAGGGAAGTACTCCTAACAGCCCTGTAGCCTCTCGAAGATAAGTATAGACGTCTCTGTACCGATCCGCACGACTCTACTAGACTTGATCATGACTCGTAAGACCTAAGGGAACCTAGAGCTCTGATACCATGTTGTCACGACCCAAAATCCATAAGGTTGTGATGGCGCCGGACATCATTGTCAAGCAAGCCAATCATTTATTAATTTAAATAATTCCCGGTTTTAACAATTATGAAAAACATTTCCTTTCACTTTCTTACATATTAGCTAAATAAAAATCTGTTAAGTAAAACAATGGTTTAAATATTACACTTTACCAAATATATCCCAACACATCCCAGAACTCGGTGTCAATAGTACATGAGCAATTTCTAAGAATTTATACAAGCATCACAAAGCATGTCCGAAATACAAATTGGACAAGGAAATTTAAAATAAAACAAATACAGTACGAGGGAGACTCTGTCAGCTGCGGATCGCCTTCGGATGATGCAGCTCGCCTAAGTCTCCGAATCCTCCACATTGCTATGAATTTACCTGTGTAATAAACTGCACAACTAGTGTAGCATGAGTACAAAAACAACATGTACTCAGTAAGTCGCTCGCCTAACCTTAGAGGGGTAGTGACGAGAAGTCAAATTAGACACTTGCTAAAGGTCAATTTAGAATATTCAGGTGTGACACTAAGCATGATTTTCATAGGCAATTTATTAAAATCAGGAATAAATATTTTCAACTCCGTTCACATTTAACACGTTATATCTTCGTCATATTAATAATAATTAATCAACATGGGTGATTTAATCAAATAACAATTAATCAACGGAAAGGAACAACTTCTTCCAAAATCTTTTAATAACTTTAAATCTCTATCATTCCAATTGATAACTTAAAATCCCAGGCCAGTAATCAAGAAAAAATCATAGCAACTACGAACTATATATCATGCGCAAGCAATGCCGAGGGTCGAACAGTGCGGACCAACAATAATAAATTGTGCACTGCCGAGGGTCGAACGACTCGAACCATAGATGCATTTATCTGCCGCGCTCGCGAATCGATCATACGACGCGGTTATACCTACAAATAATAAGGCTAGCCTACTCGCAAATCATACCTGCGACTCAGGTGCTCATATGTACACATATCCACATAATAAATCCATATTTTTTATCAAGAAAGCAGTTTTTCTCAAGAAAGTGATAAAACTCTTCTTAAAGGAACATGAGATATAGCTTTTAAATTTTTGTTTTGAAACTCATTTGCCAAGTTTAATGATATTCCATAATATAACCCTACCAGGTATACAATTATCCACAAAGGAATCAATTCTTTCTAGATGATTAAGAAAATGAACTATATTCTTCTTTAGATATTCAATTACGATTTTTATTATATTAGCAGTTTAGTATTACAGGCAGGATTACAGGTACAACACGTAAGGCATGCTAGTGGGTCCTAGACTACCCAGGCATGGCATAATAGTAGCTATGCACTGAATCCCGTCACCTCGTGCGTACATAGCCCACGAGATAGTAGCACATACTTAATTAATTCACCTAGGGGGACAATTCCCCCTCACAAAGTTAGAAAGGAGACTTACCTCGCTCCGAAATTCCATAACCGGCCTCCAAGCCCTTTCGATGACTCCAAAGGGACGCACAACACCCCAAAACTATTCAAACAACGACAACCCAATGCAAATATACTCTAATATTTGCAACAATTCCAAATAATATAATATCACAACCCCGCTTAGTGAAATGACCAAAATGCCCTCGGGCCCACGTGCCTGGAATCCGAAATTTCTCAAAGATAAAATCTACCCATAGCTCCACTAGTTCAAATATACAATTTACTCTACATTCCATTCTCAAATTCGTGGCTAAAAATCCAAATTTTCATTTTCTAGGTTCTTTAAGATTTCCCAATTTCCTACCAATTTGCATGTCTAATCCATGCATATAATCTTGTATTTAACTTAAAAATGGGAGGAATTTACTTACCTTGACAATGCATGAAGGAATCCTCTCTTTGAAGCCTGCCAAGATCGCCTAAGCCAAAGAAGAAATGAAGAAATGGCCAACAAATTCATGGTTTTAAAACATTCTGCCCAGCCTCGATTCCTCACCTGCGCTCCTGCAGGTGCGACCAATCTCCCGCTCCTGCGGCTTCCTCAACTCTAGCCATATATTTCACCTACACCCCATTGTCTGCAGTTGTGTTTTCGGAGGTGCGGAAATGCCATCGCACCTGCGCTCCCAGCCAGACCATCCATCCTTCGCAACTACGGTGCCATAGCCGCACATGCGGCCAAATTTTCGCAGGTGCGGTCACACCAGATGACAGCAACCTCAGCCTTCTTCAACCTCCCAAACATGATCTGTTAACCACCCGAAATCCACCCGAGGCCCCCGGGACCCCGTGCAATTATACTAACCTATTCCAACTTTATGAACTTGAAATTCAAAACTTTCACATCCGATGCCGAAACCTATCAAATCACGTCCGCTTGACCCCAAATTTTTTACACAAGTCATATTCAACATAAGGGACTTGTTTCATCTTCCGAAATCACATTCCGACCTCGATATCAAAAGTTTGACTTCCGGTCGGACTCCTCAAAACCTTCAAATTTCTATCTTTAGCCAAATGACTTCAAAATGACCTACGGACATCCAAATTCACTTCCGATCGTGCTCCCAACTCCAGAATCACCATACGTAGCTATTCTCAAACTCGGAATCCCAAACGGACATGAACATCACTGAAATGCGCTTCAAGCCAAACTTAGGAAATTTCTTCAAAAATGCCGACTTCTACAATATACGCCGAAATGCTCCCGGGTTATCCAAAACCCGATCCAGACATACGCCCAAGTCTGAAATCATCATACGAGCATGTTGGAACCTTCAAATCCTGATTTGGAGGTCGTTTACTCAAAATTCCTATCTTAGTTGATTCTTCAAGTGAAGGCTTCTGAAATGAGAATTTTCTTCCAAATCAACGCTAAACTTCCCCAAATTCAATTCCGACCAGCCCACAAGTCATAATACCCGAAACAGAGCTGCTCACGGCCTCAAACTTCTAAACGACGTGCTAGAGCTCAAAACGATCGGTCGAGTCATTATATTTACGAATGATTTTATTATTTGGCATGACCGGTTGTGTCACGACCCGAATTACCGCTCGAACGGTCTCGTGACAGCACCTAGTCTCTACAACTAGGTAAGCCTAAAATTTGTGGAAAATAAGGTAAAATAATAATAGAAACAGTAAAGAAGTGTCACGACCCAAATTCCCAACCTCAAGGATCGCGATGGCGCCTAACACCACACTTGCAAGGCAAGCCAATGTTAGAAGTTGATTAACTAATTTCCTTGATTAATTACTTGAGCATAAATAAATAAATTTCAATTGCGCCTAATTAAAACAATTCCCAACAGAAATAAAATAAATGATAACAATGACCATTTAAATAAAACGGATCACAAACTAATTATATAAACAACTCTAACACTACCCCAGGGTCTGGTGTCATAATCTACGAACTACTAAAGAATACTACAAATAATGGCTGAAAGAAATAGTGCGATTGTTCTGAATAATATAAAACAATGTATGTAGAAATGGGAGAAGACTCTCAGAATCTACGAACACCGGCAGATGTACCTCGTGTCTCAAAATGAATCGTGTGGTCGTCCTGGAATCCTCTACTGCTGACTAGTACCTGGATCTGTGCAAAAGAGCACAGAGTGTAGTATCAGTATAAACGACCCCATGTACTGAGTAAGTGTCGAGCCTAACCTCGGCGAAGTAGTGACGAGGCTAAGGCGGGGCTTTAACAATAAACCTGTGATATTAATATATATATATGTGATAACACAATAAAATAATTCTACACAAACAAGACAATATATCAGAGAAAATAATTATAAAACGGGAAGGAAATCTAAACACATCAATTCAAATACTGCAACAATAATAAAGTAACACAACCGCCTCTTTCAGGCCTCAGCTATAACCAATCCTCAACAATTTCTAAGTTTTCAAACTTTATCTTTAAATAAAAGTAGTGCCAAAATATGAAAATAGTAATATAAAATAGAAAGTTTTAAATCTTTGTTTTTCAAAAAAAAAAATAGTAAAAATAAATTTAGCTTTTCAAATCTTTATTTTCTTTGAAAATCAGTAAAAAATATAAATGTCCTCCCTTATCGCTCCTTGTTGTGGCGTGCAACCCGCTCCACCTGTCCTCCCTTATTGCTCCTCCCTAAATATATCACCCTTATTGCTCATGTTGCGGCGTGCAACCCGATCCCACATGTCCACCCTTATCACTCCTTGTTGCGGCGTGCAACCCGCTCCCACCAGACATATCATATAAATTTATTCATAAAGAATTTCACAATTCAGGCCAAGCCTTTCACAATACTGTTATTTCCACAATTTCAAACAGAAAATCATATAGCTCGTAACCTATAACCAATATCATTTCACAATAAAACCAACCAGAATATAAGTAAACACCGTAACGTTGTCCAGCTCAGTCTTTATATACTGTGATAAACTCAAGAGAACAACCAAAATTTTTAACACACTTACAACGACAATTGGAAATAACTCAATGAAACCCAATAACCATGTGAACATCAACAATCACGAAATAGTTAGACTGCATTTCTCACAACTTCCTCAATATTATCAAAACGAAACCACAAGGAACGTAAATATATATATATATATATAATTCGTAAAAATAATGCCAAACCTCTCAACCGTTATACATATCACAAGAAAACCAGCTCAAACAACCAATACTCTTTCCAAATAATCACAACAATATCTAACAACATATCAACAAGGCCAAATATTCATAGAAGCAATAATGAACATATAACAATTAAGATAATGATCAAATAAGTGGGAAACGGGAAGGGGGTCATGTTTAACAGACAATTTGAGTGGTGCATAGATAGTCGTCGCCACACCTATACACCACGCCCATGCGTTTCGCATAACAAACAAGTGGGGAGTCATATTCCCTCAAGCCAAAGTTAGACCAAACACTTATCTCAACTTTGCATGCCACTCACTGTTCAATTATTGCTTTTCCTTTTGAATTCACCTCTAATTTGCTAGAATCTAATCAAATTTAACTTAATATCATTAACTAATTCTAAAGGAACTAGATTTATTGAAAAATACAATTTTTCCTAAGTTTTCTCAAAAAAGTGAAAACCCGACCCCGAGTCTGCTTGGTCTAAACTCGGGGTTCGGACCGATTACATTTACCCATTAACCCACGAACCCAAATATGCTATTAGTTTTGAAATTTGACCTTAATTGGGTATAAAAATTCAATTTTTACAAAACTCCCTAATTCTACCCAAATCCTAGATTTTTACCATGAAAATTCTTTGTTTTTGCTTTAAAAGTAATGCAAAATAGTAAGGAATTGAAATAACAAGGTTTGGAATTGATTACCTATGAATTGGGAATGAATATTGTTGAAGAAAACTCGTTTTTAGGGCTGGAACCTCAAAAAATTGGAGAAGAAAAGGTTCTGCCTAATTTTAACAGGTATTTATATTATCTAGGCTGGGCAACTGTGCGATCACGGTTAATTATATGCGATCGCACAAGGTAAGGGAAAATTGGGTTGTGCGATCGCGCGGTGGGGGGTGCATTCGCACAGGGTAGGGGGCTGGGGCAGTGCGTTCGCATGGCTGCTGGTGCGTTCGCACAGTAGAGCCCAGACTGTTCTCCGCAATCGCACAAATAGCACTGCGTTCGCACAAGCCAACTTTTTAGGACCCTAAGAGATTACTCTATGCGATAGTATAGCACAAATACCTGGACACTAGAAAAAGAAAAAAACCAGCAGTTCTTTTAAAGTGAAAATCACCCCGTGGCCTATCTGAAATGCACTCGAGCCCTCGGGGCTCCAAACAAATCATGCACGCAAGTCTAAAAGTATCATACGGACTTTCTCGTGCGATAAAATCATGAAAATAACGTGTAAATCTATGAATTAAATCTGAAAACTCATCATTTTCAACAAAAACTCTTAAAGTTCATAATTTCTCAACCATATGTCCAAATCACGTCAAACGAACTCCGTTTTTCACCAAATTTCACAGTTAACCTTTAAATGTCATAAAAAAGCTGTACCGGGATCCAGAACCAAAAGACGGACCTGATATCACTGATTTTTAGCATTATTTCTTTTCTTTAATTCGTAAGCATTTCAGCAAAATAATTTCTTTCAAAAGTTGATTTCTAAGGCTCGGGACCTCGGAATTCATTTCTGGGCACACGCCCGAGTCCCATATTTTACTACGGACCTCCTGGGATCATCGGAACACGGATCCGGGTCCGTTTACTCAAAAGGTTGACCAAAGTCAACTTTTATCAATTTTAAATTCTAAAATTTACTATTTCTCATATTTCCACATAAAAGCTTTCCGGTTTTGTATTGGTAAAAAAAGAGTTTCACACGTAAGCCAGCTTTTGACAAATCAGCCAGCCACGTGGACACAGGAAAACACGACAGCTGGACGTGACTCCTTGAAGAGGCACGGTTCAGTAAACCCACGAACTTATCAACCACGGGAAACTCAACTTGATCAAAACGGGAGAGAGGCATGGTCAGAATGAATCTAGACAAAGCTATGAGCAGATTCAAAGACCCACAATTTATTACTCAAACGTTATGTAACTGAGCCCCAATTACCGTTATCCTTTGTAACGCCTCATTAATATCATAATTAGTCATTAATGAGTAATCATAGCAAGAGTCGTACGTTGTATGAATCTCCTATATAAGGGAGGAGAATACAACTTGTAAAGGCATCTGATTCTCGAATACAATCAACTTTATATTTCTGCAATATTGTCTATTATTCATTTTCCCCATTATCTTGATTATCAGTAACCCGTATTCATCTTAAAAATAAGCTTAAGTCAAAGGGTCTAATTCTTTGGTTAAATAAATTGGTTCCGTTACCGGGAATGTGATAATCTTTGTTTACTTTTTAAGCGATATCCTCTGAATTATGTCAAACCCCAACGACAACAACAAGAAAAGGAGTGGAACCCCAGTTCTATCGCCTTCAGGAACCCCACGTGTTTCGAGGGAACAAACCCCAGAAAGATCCAATAACAATAATAGTGATAATGATCAAACTCTGGAACAAGATCATGTAAAGCAAATGATTGCTGAGTATGTGAGTCAGGCTTTGCAAGAATTTGGGAGAGGATTACCGGCAGTGTTACCTACACCGCCGACGGCACCCCCCAATAACACCATCACCATGGAAAACCCTCAATCTGGGTTGGCAAACTCAAGAAGAGGAGATACTCCTAATGAATCTCTCGAAACGAGACCAGGTATATCTAATAACTCTGAATTACAAAATTTCCTGCTAACCATGTAGAAACAGATGAAGGAGCAGAACGATCGCATCGTCAAAGGCATCGATGTTGATAGATATTCTCAACAACCTTGGAAGCCAAGTGTGGCACCCTTTCCTATACCCAAGAAGTTTAAAATTCCTGACGTTCCCAAATATGATGGACAACTGACCCACGCGACCATGTGACTGCTTTCACTACTGGAGTAAAAGGCAACGACTTAACGAAACAAGAGATTCAATCAGTCCTTGTCAAAATATTTGGGGAAACACTTACCAAAGGGGCCCTAACCTGGTATTCTCTTCTCCCTAAAAGTTATATTGACTCTTTTGTTGAGCTTGCAGATTCGTTTATAAAAGCACACTCCGGTGCACAAAAAGTTGAGAAGAGAATGGAAGACATATTAAAAATAAAACAAGGAGACACGGAACTACTTCGTGAGTTTGTAGACAGATTTCAACGAGAAAGAATGCAGTTACCCAGGTGCCTGATAATTGGGCAGCCATGGCATTTGCGAGCAACCTGAACGATAAAAGCTCAGAAGCCATGAGGCGACTTAAGGAGAGTCTAAGAGAATTCCCCGCTACAACATGGAACGATGTATAGAACAGGTACAGTACTAAACTCAGAATTGAAGAAGATACCATTGCTCGTTCGAGAGATGAAGATCATTCCAGATCCAGACGTCCTAAATCAGATAGAAGATAAACAGGTACAATCCTTACTTAGGACCCTCGGGACGCGATATCCGCCCCAGGTTCGAAAAAACTAGGTCGGATTACAGACCATAAGGAAGAGACGTGGTCTCATCCTTGTCAAGATCCAGAAAAGATCAAGATGAACGACCTAGAGGTAGTACTCAAATTGGGGATCATACCTTTAATGTAAGTACTACAGAACTTGTCTCAATATTGAGAAACATGGGAGACAAGGTTAAGTGGCCCAAAGAGATGGTGCGAATTTCACTGGTGTGAATTTCACAACGATCATGGGCACAAAACTGCAGATTGCAGATTTTTACAAGGTGCAGTAGAAAATTTATTAAAACAGGGCTATTTAACAAAATAGTTTAGTGATAAAGGTAAACAGGCATATATGAGGAACAGGCAGGAGCCCCCAAAGCCTCCTTCTCCAAAACAAATCGCTAACGTAATACACGGGGGTGAATAAGTAAACGGAGTGATTTGCAAAACAACCACGAAGTTAACAATTACACATGGAAAACGGCCTCGTGGAGAAGACGATATAACCTTCGATGATGCAGATATCAGCAGATTAATGCTTCCGCACAACGATGCTCTAGTAATATCTTTACTTGTTCATGACACTAACATAAATAGAATGTTGATTGATCCACGCAGTTTAGTCAATATCATTTTTCTAGGAGTCGTGGAAGAAATGCTACTGGGGAATCAAGTGATCCCAAAAGCACGAGCCATATCAGGGTTTGATAACTCTATGGTTATAAAAAAAAGGAGAAATAGAGCTTAGCACTTATGCTGAGGGGGTGATCAAAAGTGCCACGTTCCAAGTCATCGATACTGACATGGATTATAACGTAATCATTGGAAGTCCATGGATCCATGACATGAAAGCGATACCCTCCACATTGCATCAGGTAATTAAATTTCCCTCTGAATGGGGGATTCAACAAATCAAAGGACATCACCATACCGTAGGAAATATAAAATATGCCGTACACTACAACAAGAAAATAGAGGTGGATGATAAGGGAATCTCCCAAGCAGGTAACACATCCCAAAAAGGCATGGAAGAAATTACTACCCAAGTAGGTACGGAAGGAATTATCGCTGAAACAGGTACGAAAGAAAATACTTACGAGAAGGAAAATCAAGTAACCACGGAATGTATACTATACCACACAGAAACAGATTCCAGACCTGATGTCATTCGTAAACTGGAGGAAGATGAGCACATCAAAACAACTACGGAAGAGCTCGAAGTTGTTCCATTATCCGAACAAAAGCCTGAGCAGAAAGTGTATATAGGCACGAGGCTAAACCCTGCTCGAAGAGGTAAGTCGATTGGTTATTTAAAGGCTAACGCAGACTGCGTTGCGTGTTCCCACTCAGATATGACAGGCATTCCACCAGAAATGATGACTCATAAACTAAATGAAGATCTATCCTTCGTACATGTTAAGCAGAAGAAAAGAAAGCAAGGACCATTCAAGAAACAAGTGATCGACGAAGAGGTACAGAAACTCTTGAAGATTGGTTCGATACGAGAAGTAACGTACCCTAACTGGTTAGCAAACACTGTGGTAGTACCTAAAAAGAATGGAAAGTGGAGAGTATGCGTAGATTGTCCTGATTTAAACAATGCATGCCCCAAAGATTCATTCCCATTGCCTCATATAGATCAAATGATAGATGGCACCGCAGGTCATGAACTATTAAGTTTCTAGATGCATATTCTGGTTATAATCAGATTAAAATGGATCCTTTAGATGAGGAAAAAACCTCCTTTATCACGAACAGGGGGACTTGCTATTATAAAGTTATGCCTTTTGGCTTAAAAAATGCTGGAGCCACCTATCAAAGGTTAGTGACTAAAATGTTCCAAGAACATCTTGGAAAGACGATGGAAGTCTATATTGATGGCATGTTGGTAAAATCAACACAAGCACAAGACCATTTCTAGCACCTCTCTACTTCTTTTGATATTTTACGCAGGTATAATATGAAGTTAAATCTAGAGAAATGCGCTTTTGGAGTGCAATCAGGCAAATTTTTGGGTTTTCTTATATCAAACAGAGGAATAGAGCTAAATCCCTCTCAAATTAAAGCCATAGAGGAAATACCTGATATTTTAACAAATAAAAAGGAAGTTCAAAGACTGATAGGGAGAATAGAAGCTTTGGGTAGGTTTATTTCTAAATCTTCCAAAAAAAGTTTTAAATTCTTCTCAGTTCTCAAAAAGCAGAATCAGTTTGAATGGACTGAAGAATGTCTGCAAGCTGAAGAATCTGAAGATTTATCTATCGAAACTGCCACTGCTTTCAAAGCCAAAAGAAGGGGAAAGATTGTACATCTACTTGGCTGTCTCAGAAATTGTTGTAAGTGTAGTATTCGTAAGAGAATAAAAATGTAAACAATCACCTGTCTATTATGTAAGTAAAACTTTGCTAGATGCTGAGACTAGATATCCACATCTGGAAAAGTTAGCCTTAGCTTTAATAATGGCATCTAGAAAATTACGACCTTATTTTCAATGCCATCCAATCATCGTTGTGACCTTATATCCTTTAAGAAATATTCTGCATAAACAGGAATTGTCAGGAAGATTAGCCAAGTGGGCCATAGAATTAAGTGAGCATGAAATAATCTATCAGCCTAGGACTGCAATTAAGTCTCAAATACTAGCTGATTTTGTTGCTGACTTTAGTAATAGCATTGTATCTGAAGTAGAAAAAGAGTTACAACTCTTTAACGGTGTTAATCCAGGCCTATGGACCTTGTTCACCGATGGTTCTTCAAATATAAAAGGCGCCGGCTTAGGCATAGTCTTGATATCACCCACGAGTGAAAAGACACGGCAAGCTATAAAGTGTTATCATATCACTAACAATGAAGAAGAGTACGAAGTTTTTATTGCAGGGCTTGAACTCACATGGGAGCTCTCAATCGAGCAAATTGTGATCAACAACGACTCCCAACCGGTAGTAAATCAGATAAAGGGGACTTACATCGCTCGAGAGACTAGAATGCAACAGTATCTTGAAAAAGCACGAGAGCTCGTGAGACAATTCAAAACATGGAAGGTAGTGCAAATACCTAGAGAGGAAAATACAGAAGCAGATGCATTATCTAACCTCGCAGCAGTCACAGAAGTAATGAACAAAGACAGTACAATTGTCGTTCAACTATTTCATTCAATAATAGACCAGGATAGGAATAAGGTAATTTTCAACAACCTAACCTGGGACTGGAAAAATGAAATTCTTAATTTTTTGCAGAATGGCACCGTACCTGAAGATAGGAAAGCGGCTCAAGCACTTCGCCGCCAAGCCGCACGGTACTGCCTTATTCGCAACTCACTTTACCGTAAGATGTTCGGAGGACCCCTAGCTAAATGTCTCGGACCTAACCAAATGGAATTTGTGATGAAAGAAGTCCACGAAGGACATTGTGGAAAAACACTCAAGGGCAAGATCCTTAGTGAAAACACTAATCAAAGCCGGATACTATTGGCCCAAGATGGAAGAAGAAGCCGAAAATTTCTTATCCAAATGTGACAGATGCCAAAGGTTTTCCAATAACATGCATCGACCAGCGGATATTACATCCAATAATATCCCCATGGAATTTCATGAAATGGGGTATGGACATAGTGGGACCTCTTCCCACAGCTAAAGGATAGGTACGGTTTTTACTCATATTAACCGACTATTTTACAAAATGGGTAGAGGTAGAAGCATTCAAACAAGTGCGAGAAAAGGAAATTAAAAGCTTCTTATGGCGAAACATAATATTCCGCTTAGGAATACCAAAGGAAATCATGTGTGATAATGGCCCACAATTCATAGGCTCGCAAATCACAGAATTCTTCGAAAGTTGGCAAATCAAGCGGATTACTTCAACGCCGTACCATCTCGTAGCTAATGGTGAAGCTGAGTCAACGAATAAGGTCATCATCAACAATCTAAAGAAGCGGTTGGATAAAGCCAAAGGGAACTGGCCTGATGAGTTACCAGCGGTACTATGGGCATACAGAACAACTTCAAAAATAGCCACGGGAGAAACTTCGTTCGCACTTGTTTATGGCTCAGAAGCCTTAATACCAGTAGAGATTGTCGAACCAAGCATAAGGTTCTCAACAGCCATGGAGGTGAAAACAACGATGAATTAAGGACCAACCTGGATCTGCTCGAACCACGGAGAGAAGAAGCATTGATACGGAAGGCATCTCAAAAACAAATCATAGAGTGTTATTACAACCGTAAAGCTCATCTCAGGTACTTTAAAATTGGGGACTTCGTCCTCAAAAAAGTCTTTCAATCAACAAAAGAAGAAGGTGCAGGAAAGCTAAATCCAAACTGGGAAGGACCTTACAAAATCCGAGGCATAGCTGGGAAAGGCGCCTATGAGTTGGAAGCTATGGACGGCAGAGTTCTACCAACAAGTTAGAACGCCAGCCATCTAAAGAAGTATTACTTCTAAAAGAAAAGAATACCCACCTTCAGGTATCACACGTCCGATTTTATTTTCAAGATTTAAAAATTTTACTAACTTTTTTAGATGATAGGCATAAAGCTAACCCATCACCAGATGATGATATTAGACCTACAAAGACGCGAGTAAATAACACAATGCTCGGTCGAGGGTTACACTTTCTGATGGACGTTTTAAAAGGGTTAAGCAGTCATCATCTAAAAAACTATATACCTTTGAGTCCGGAATGTTTTTACTTTTCAATAAAAGGACCACAAGGAAGGAATAATCAAGTGCTCGAGATTTCATTCTTCAAAGCTCAAACACTTGGGGGACTATACAGTATGGAAGGCTAAGACGAAGCAAAGAAGACTATTAAAAAGTCAAAAGCTCGAACCTGAAGACCCATCTTCCCAACAAGACAAGTGACACGAGTAGAATCAAAAGAAATCAAAAGAGCCATCCAAATACAAAGCCTAATGCAAAAAACAAAAACCTTAGAACATATTCAGGTTGAAAGGCAAAATGTTAGTCACGAAAAAGAAATGTACATCTTTATACTTATTCAAAGTTGTTGTAACAAAAACAGTTAGGGGTAAAAGATCATCATCAATGTACTCATTCAAAAAACTGTTCTCAAATAAAACAGTTATGGATGAAAGATCTAAATCCTTGTATTTGTTCAAGAAACTGTTATCAAATAAAAACAGTTACGAATAAGAAAACATTTCCCTCGTACTTATTAGAAAACTGTTTCCAAAACAGTTGCGGGTAAAAACCCCAATCTTTATAAAAACTATTACTAGTAAAAAATAGTTGTTTCCTTGTATTAATATCGAAAAACTGTTACCTATGAAAAATAGTTACGAAATACAAGAGTATATCAAATATGTTAAACAAAAACAGTTGCAAACATGAGTTTTAGACGATAACCAAACACATGTAAAATGTCATGGAAGTTCAAAAAAAAAACTTTCCTTGGAAAAATTCTTAAACATGTGTAAAATTCCTATCACTCTATTGCATTATCATGAAGTTGAGACGTCTTCTTAATGTCAATTATAAAGGACCATCTTCCATAAACTATGCCTATTACAAAAATTTAATATGACACCATGCCTATTATAAAAAAGGTACGAGTAGTCTAAAGCATTCCACATGCAAAACTCGAAGGTAAAACTAAAACCTCAAAAAATGAAGCATGCGAAAGACTTAAAGAGTGAAACAGAAACTCAACAAAAGTCGAACTAACATGTACATATTAAAACGGCAAAAACTAAGTATTAACTTATACTTTAGCCGTATAAAATTTTTATATATACATTGTGGTGCCCCTAAGTTGTCATTTGGGAACTTAAAGGAAATCCAAATTTACCCCCGATAGGACTGGGGGTAACCATCAATTGATACAAAAGAAAAAAAAGGATAAACCAACTAGATTTTTTCAAGAGAGGGGTTGACTTCAGTGGCAGAAGGAGCGGGAGCAACTGGGGATGAAGAGGCATGAGAGGCTGGAATTTCACCATCAGGTGAAGCGAGGTTATGACATTGTTGAGCCTTCTCCATGTCTTCCTTAGTTTTGGCTATTTCAGCACTAAGTTCAAAACACTCTTGACTCATTTTCATAAATTTGTCAAGGCGAGAATTCATATACGCCCAGCTCACATCGACATCAGCCACCTCTTCCAAATCTTCATAATCTCTTGCCCGCACTTGAAGCTCAGCTCTCAACCCGTCCTTCTCCACCTCCACAGCTTCATGGGCGGCCCTTAATGGAACAATCGACTCCTCTAATGTTTGAGCTTTGTCTAAATCCCTATGAAGATCTTCTGGAGTACGAGTTTGTGATTGCACGAGCTCGCCTGAGTATTCTTTCTTCTTCCCCAGCAAGTCTTCAAGTCTCTAATCTCCTCTGAGGCACGGGACAGCTGCTCCGCGAACGAAGACTCCAGAACACTCTTATATTTATTAGCTTGACTGCAAGAAGCCTGCTCCATTGCTAGTTCTGCTGCCATAAGTCTCATCTGCCGCCATAAGTCTCATATGCCGCTTCAAGGTACTCCTTTCCTCTTCTAAAGCATCCATGTCAATCCTTAGGCTATCATACTGTGCTCTCCAATTATCAACTTCTGCCTGCAACTCTCTTTTCTCTTGGTCTGTGTTTGAAATCCTCTTCATAAGCTCCATGCCTATCAGGTTAATCTACAAGAAATAAACCAGTCAGATATGGTAAATTTCATATACGAGAGTGAAAGAGGATAACTTACACCATACCTTCAAAGAGGTATGCACGACCTCATTGGCCCATGTAAGAGCACCGTGGCTAGATAGCTTTGCTTTCTCAGTGGGACCTATCAAAGGCTTGAGCCACACTTAAGGCTCACCCGTCTTCTTGAAAAGGTTTCCCTCAGCTGGAACCTCTATCACCACATGCCGCATCTCTCTGCTGGAAGACCCTAATTCCCTAATGGAAGGCATGAAAGCAGGCAGATATGGAACAACAACAGGCACGGAAGGTTGAGGAGCTGGAGAAGCCACGGGCAAAGAAGCAGGCATGGAAAGTTGAAGGGTTGAAGAAGTTACAGGCAAAGCAGCAGCAAAAGTTGTGATAGCCAAAGGAATAGACGAAACAGCTTCTCTCAAAGAAGCAGGAAAGACAGCAGCCAAAGGGACGTCGTCAGAAGCAAGATTAACACCCTCATGAATAAGGGAATGTGTAACATCATCAAGGACATGGGGCTCAATCACAGACACGGAAGGCAAGGTTAAGGTAGTAAGCTCATCATCTAAAACCATCCGCCTTCTCCGTGGCTTGTGCACTAAAGCACCCTCTTCTTTTTCTTCTACGGAACAAGACTCACTAATATTCCTCTTCGAGGAAGATGAACCGACAATAATTTCCTGGGCTTGAGCCAAGGAAATCTTCGGGATAGAGGAAGCAGACACCCCACAAGCAGAGAACCCTATTAAAAGGGGAAAAAAAATTAAACGACCAAAAAAAAGAGAGACTCGAGTAAGGAAAGAAGCAAGAACAAGAGCTTCACTTACCGTGCGTCTTTACTTGCCAACCATACCTCCCAGTGAGGTACTTCCAAGATCTTTCTTCTGAAGGAGAAACAGATAACAATTTTTCTACCCAATCACGAATACCGGAGACATTCTCGACAGTATTCATGATTGCTGAGAGAAGAAAAAAAACAGACACGGTGTTAAATAAAACACCTCAAGTCAAAACAAGAAAAAGTAAATGTGAGCTAAAGAATAATCACGTGCACGATTCGAATTCTCAGGGAAGGGAATATTTTTTTCACCCACTAAACCAGTAGTGGGTACAACAACATACCGGAGGTACCAACCCCTATCTTTATCGTCTCCAAGGGTTACCAGCACTCTTTTACTTCTAGCAGTCAGAGTAAAAACCCCTTCACGAAATAAGGTAGGAGAGTAGAGGTGAATAAGATGGTTGAAGGTAAAAGGAACCGAGGCTAAAGAAGCCAAACTCCTAAGGCATGCGACAACTCGCCACACAAGCGGGCCAACTTGTCCTAAGCAAATATTGAAAAAACGGAAAAACTCAATTATAACTAGGTCAATGGGGGATCTAAAACCTAAAGTGAAAGGATACGTATAAACAAAAGAATATCCCGTCTTATAAGACGTTATTCTTTGATTACTATTCAGAATATTGACAGGAAAGTCAGATTTCCAAAAGCACTCCCTACGAACAAGGGAAATATGACCCTCAGTTATAAGGGTTGGATATCTTTCTACACTATCAAGAGAAGAAGATTGATCTACAAGAACTTGACTATCCCTAGCAAAAACAAAATCGGCAGGGACAATTTCATCGACTCCAGGTTCACGAAGGCTTTCGCCTCTACCTCTAGACAAAGACCGAGAAATCCTAAATCTCAGAAAAACTGGAGATCTAGTGGAAGGAAGAGGAACTATCTGAGAAGAAGAAGATCCCCTCGAAGGAGTGGATCCTAGACTTCTAAGTCTACCACCCCTCCGAATCCTAGTCGGAGTAGAAGAAGGCACTAAACTTTCAATATCTATTACTCTTTGAGGTTGGTTTGAAGAAGACATGTTTACAAAGGCAACGAAGAAAGTCTGTTACAAAAGACAAAGTTAGAAAAGTGTTTCGTGGAAGCAAAGAAAAGAAAACATGTATTTATACTTGAAGACAACCGTCAAGCATGAAGAAAAAGGAAAATAATCATGAAAAGTCATAATTGAAGATGTCACTTCGGGACTGGCACAGCCTCAAAAGCCCTAAAAGGTGCTGAGTAAATGCAGAACCAATCTGGAAACGACACGTGGTATGAGCATTAAATGGAAGTGACAAACGACGCCTATGGTGCAGAGAAGGATACAATGATTCAAGGAAAAGCGGCGGCCAAATATTCCCGCCATAAATGAATATCCACTTACCAAATATTAATCATTAAATATATAGTAAGTGGGGGGACTATCTGTATTGGTAAAAAAGAGTTTCACACGTAAGCCATCTTTTGACAACTCAGCCAGTCACGTGGACACAGGATAACGCGACAGCTGGACGTGACTCCTTGAAGAGACACGGTACAAAGAGGCACGGTTCAGTAAACCCACGAACTTATCAGCCACGGGAAACTCAACTTGATAAAAACGGTAGAGAGGCATGGTCAGAATGAATCTAGACAAAGCTACGAGCAGATTCAAAGACCCACAATTGATTACTCGAACATTATGTAACTGAACCCCAATTACCGTTATCCTTTGTAGCACCTCATTAATGTCATAATTAGTCATTAATGAGTAACCATAGGAAGAGTCGTACGTTGTAAGAATCTCCTAAATAAGGGAGGAGAATACAGCTTGTAAAGGCATCTAATTCTCGAATACAATCAACTTTATATTTCTGCAATATTGTCTATTATTCATTTTCCCCATTATCTTGATTATCAGTAACCCGAATTCATCTTAAAAATAAGCTTTAGTCAAAGGGTCTAATTCTTTGGTTAAACAGGTTTCACGCCCGTACTGCGCATGCAAATCGAGGTATTTAATTTTAGTCTTTTTATGGCTATGAAGCATGGAACAGAGTCTAATTAAATTGGCCCTTTGGCTCATCACAATCTCCACCTCTAAAACACACATCCGTCCTCAAACAGACATAGAAAATTACCTGAAGTGGAAACAAGTGTGGGTATCTACTCTGCATCTTTGACTCAGACTCCCAAGTAGCTGCCTCAATGGGCTGGCCTCTCCACTGCACTCGAACTGAAGGAATACTTTTAGATCTCAATTGGCAAACCTGTTGGTCTAAAATAGCTACCGGCTCCTCCTCATAAGTCAAGTCTTTGTCCAACTGGACAGAGCTGAAATCTAACACATGGGACGGGTCACCATGATATTTCCTGAGCATAGACACGTGGAATACCAGATGAAATGAGGATAACCCTAGAGGAAATGCAAGTCTGTAAGCTACCTCCCCCACCTTATTAAGAATTTAAAACGGCCCGATGTACCTAGGGCTCAACTTACCCTTCTTTCCAAATCTCATAACACCCTTCATGGGCGACACACGAAGCAATACTCGCTCTCCAATCATGAATGCCACATCATGGATCTTTCAATCGGCATAACTCTTTTGCATATACTGAGCTGCATGAAGTCTCTCCGGAATATTATTGACCTATCTAAGGCCTCCTGAACTAAGCCTGTAATCAATAACCGAGCCTCTCCCGGCTCAAACCATCCAACTGGAGATCTACACTGTCTACCATATAATGCCTCATAAGGATCCATCTAAATGCTCGACTGATAACTATTATTATAAGAAAACTCCGCTAACGGCAAGAACTGATCCCACGAACCTCCAAAGTCAATAACACAAGCGCGAAGCATATCCTCTAATGTTTGAATGGTACGCTTGGACTGCCCGTCAATCTGAGGGTGAAATGTTGTACTCAACTCTACACGGGTACCCAACTCACATTGAACTGCTCTCTAAAAGTGCGAAGTAAACTGCGTACCCCGATCAGAAATTATAGAGACGGGCACACCATGAAGGCGAACTATCTCCCGAATATATAGCTCAGCCAACCGCTCTGAAGTATAAGTACTTGCCACAGGAATGAAATGTGCTGATTTAGTCAGCCTATCCACAATAACCCAAACCGCATCAAATTTCCTCCGAGTCCGTGGGAGCACAACAACGAAGTCCATAGTGATATGCTCCCACTTCCACTCAGGAATATCTATCTACTGAAGCAAACCGCCGGGTCTCTGATGCTCATACTTTACCTGCTGACAATTTAAGAAACGAGCCACATACGCAACAATGTCCTTTTACATCCTTCTCCACCAATAATGTTGCCTCAAGTCTTGGTACATTTTGGTTGCACCGGGGTGAGTCGAATACTTAGAACAGTGAGCCTCCTCAAGGATCAACTCACGAAGTCCATCAACATTAGGCACACATAACCGACCCGTCATCCTCAAAAAACCATCATCTTCAACTCTAACCTGCTTGGCACCACCGTGCCGAACTGTGTCCCTAAGGACCATCAAATGCGGGTCATCATCCTGCTGCTCCCGGATACGCTCAATTAGAAAAGACCGAACGACTGTACAAGCTAAAATACTGATGGGCGAAATATCCAACCTCACGAACTGATTGGCCAACGTCTGAATGTCTGAAGCCAACAATGTCTCACAAACTAGAATTTACGCAAGACTTCCCATACTCACCGCCTTTCTACTCAATGCATCGGCCACCATATTGGCCTTCCCTAGGTGATATAATATGGTGACATCATAATCCTTCAGTAACTCTAACAATCTCCGCTGCCTCAAATTTAGATTTTTCTGCTTGAATAAGTACTGGAGGCTGCGACGGTCAATAAAAAGCTCACACTGCACGCCATAACGATAGTGCCTCTAAATTTTCCATGCATGAACAATGGCTGCCAACTCTAAGTCATGAACAGGGTAATTCTTCTCATGGACCTTCAGCTGCCGAGACTTATATGCTCACCTTTCCATCATGCATTAATACTATACCTAATCCAATACGAGATGCACCACAATACACAGTGCACAATCCTGAACATGTGGGTGTCACCAACACTGGCGTCGTAGTCAAATCCATCTTGAGCTTCTGAAAGTTCCAACCACACTCGTATGATCATTTTAATGGAACACCCTTTCGGCTCAATATGATCTTAATAGTTGTTCATAACCAATTACAGAATCACCCAATAACTTCACGTAACAATAATCCCACTTTTACCCTTCACAATATTGATAACGAGATGCGATTCATGAATACCTCATAATTATATACCCGAATTAACGTGTCTCAATTAACTCCACACGGGCGTGCACATATCTCGTAGGTCAAAGCTCAATAATTATAACACGAATTTGTCAAATTATGCACAATTAATTAATTAATTAATTTACTATTAGCCTGATTTGAACATCTCAAATCATATTAAAATGCGAGGATCTCTCCCTCAATTCCGAATCACAAGTAGCATGCATATCGTGCCAATCAAAACATTCCATTTCCTTCCTTTAAATATTTTCCGTTAAACAAAATTATGACACGTAATGATAGACGCAGCTATCTCTATAGAATCTCTCAATACAAGTATTCACATAAGTAGATCTTTGAGTTACGAAGCTCACCCGAGAGTAGAGCATATTAGAAGAATTTTATTAGTTATGCATAACCGTATTAAGTTCAGGAAATCATCACTTTATACTAATTAGAGATTGTTCTTGTAATGACACTATTTAATGTAACGACCTCAACCATACCATGGAAAATATATCATCAGGTTGGGTCTCCACCTCTAGGAATCTAACCTCTACTTTCGACATTCCGACTCCTTTTTCCCTAGTTGGCCATGTAGTTTAATTGTAACTGCAATGGGGCATGTAGCCTGAGTGTTCTGATGAAATAGGACTCTCCCAAGTATAGGAAAATTTCTATCACTAGCCGAAATGAAGTATCAACCTGCCCAGAGTCGTAAAAAAATTTGAAAATCATATTTGAGTTCTTTAATGAGTTTGTAGACTTACTCTCTGGCTATATGAACCAAAGTATGAGTATGACAGGCTAACTTATCGAACCTGATGGCATGTTCTGACATTGTCATGGTGACTTGACACAATCGTTAAAACCCTAAGCGCCACGCAAAATGGAAAGTTCGAGAAACAAACTCTTTCAAAAGCATTATGAGAATTGAGTCAAATAGTTGGTGTTGCAATGACTGGTCATCCTCTTCGTAGGCTTGCCTCAACCACCGGCGACCAATTTCTCCTTTACCCTGTTGACTCAACACCGCTGAGCTACCCCACTTATTCATGTACTCTTCGTTATTCCTTGGGGTAACTCTTATTCCTATTGATGCACAACAATCCCACAAGTAAAGCTTTATATAGATTTTTTTTTTGGCACGGACCATATAGTCTAAAAGCTTGTTAACCACTCTACTCCCTCTGGAGCACCCCAAAATCCGCAACCGTGACTTCCACGCTAAGTAAACCTTCTGTAGATCTAAAGTTGTTTATATAACTCCTTTGATACTGAGATATATGGTCATTAAGGAGACAGACACACCGCAATTCTTAGCTTTATCTCTTGCCAAAATTCCCAGGTCTTATACCTTTCAAGCCAAAATCGACATAACACATGACCCCATAATCTATTCCTTGACAGTGGACTTCTCCACTTGACACGAAGTCATAGGTCACAATGCCTGGCAATCCACAATGTTAAATTTCACAGCTCATATAATTCAACCCTGTTGATTTCAACTATTCCCTTGTTATGCAGTACCGAAGTAACTATGAATCCCTCTGGGATATGGGCTATTCCAACATCTACCGACTAAGCTAGAACCTCCGCGTCCAGATCCATTTGAGACTTTATAATAGGTGTTGATGTTCGAGCTTTAGACTGAGCTCTGCTTCTGTCTCTTCCCCTAATCGTGGCTGTCATTGGAGCTTCATCTTTTGTCCGATTGTAGACGCTTTGTGCGTTATCGAGATTTTGTGCGGGGAAAAGAATAGACAAGTTCAATAATCAATGATAGGATAAATTTTCACGATAAAGTAGAATAAAATGGAGTTGTTTTGTAACTCAATAGCCTCCGTAAGATAAGTACAGACGTCTCCGTACCGATCTTTCAGACTCTACCAAGTTTTTTCGTGAATTCTGAGACCTAAGCAACCTAGTGATCTGATACCAACTTGTCACGACCCAAATTCCCAACCTCAGGGATCGTGATGGCGCCTAACACCACACTTTCTAGGCAAGCCAATGTTAGAAGTTGATTAACTAATTTCCTTGATTAATTACTTGAGCATAAATAAATAAATTTCAATTGCGCCTAATTAAAATAATTCCCAACAGAAATAAAATAAAATGATAACAATGACCATTTAAATAAAAAGGATCACGAACTAATTATGTAAACAAATCTAACACTACCATAGGGTCTGGTGTCACAATCCACGAAATATTAAAGAATACTACAAATAATGGTTGAAAGAAATAGTGCGATTATTCTGAATAATATAAAACAGTGTATGTAGAAATGGGAGAAGACTCTCGGAATATGTGAACGCCGACAGATGTACCTCGTGTCTCCAAATGAATCGGGTGGTCGTCCTGGAATCCTCTACTGCTGACTAGTACATGGATCTGTGCAAAAGAGTACAGATTGTAGTATCAGTACAACCGACCCCGTGTACTGAGTAAGTGCCGATCCTAACCTCGGCGAAGTAGTGACAAGGCTAAGGCGGGGCTTTAATATTAAACTTGTGATATTAATATATATACGATAACACAATAAAATAATTCTACACGAACAAGACAATATATCTGAGACAATAATTATAAAACAGGAAGGAAATCTAAACACATCAATTCAAATACTGCAACAATAATAAAATAACACAACCGCCTCTTTCAGGCCTCAGCTATAACCAATCCTCAACAATTTCCAAGTTTTCAAACTTTATCTTTGAATAAAAGTAGTGCCAAAATATGAAAATAATAATATAAAATAGAAAGTTTCAAATCTTTGTTTTTCAAAAAAACAAAACAGTAAAAATAAACATTTAGCTTTTCAAATCTTTATTTTCTTTGATAATCAGTAAAAATATAAATGTCCTCCTTTATCGCTCCTTGTTGCGGCGTGCAACCCGCTTCCACCTGTCATCCCTTATTGCTCCTCCCTAAATATATCACCCTTATTGCTCCTGTTGCGGCATGCAAGCCGATCCCACATGTCCACCCTTATCCTTGTTGCGGCGTGTAACCCGCTCCCACCAGACATATCATATCAATTTATTCATAAAGAATTTCACAATTCAGGCCAAGCCTTTCACAATACTGTTATTTCCACAATTTGAAACAGAAAATCATATAGCTCGTAACCTATAACCAATATCAATTCACAACAAAACCAACCAGAATATAAGTAAACACCGTAACGCTGTCAATCCAGCTCAGTCCTTATATACTATGATAAACTCAAGAGAACAGCCAACATTTTTAACACACTTACAACAACAATTGGAAATAACTCAATGAAACCCAATAACCATGTGAACCTCAACAATCACGAAACAGTTAGACTGCATTTCTCACAACTTCCTCAATATTATCAAAACGAAACCACCAGGAACGNAATACATATCACAAGCAAACCATCTCAGACAACCAATACTCTTTCCAAATAATCACAACAATATCTAACAATAGATCAACAAGGCCAAATAGTCATAGAAGCAATAATGAACATATAACAATTAAGATAATGATCAAATAAGTGGGGAACGGGAACGGGGTCATGTTTAACAGACAATATCGGTGGTGCATAGATACTCGTCACCACACCTATACACCATGCCCATGCGTTTCACATAACAAACAAGTGGGTAGTCTTATTCCCTCAAGCCAAAGTTAGACCAAACACTTACCTCAACTGCACAAGCCACTCACTGCTCAATTATTGCTTTTCCTTTTGAGTTCACCTCTAATTTGCTCGAATCTAATCAAATTTAACTTAATATTATTAACTAATGCTAAAGGAACTAGCTTTATTGAAAAATACAATTTTTCCTAAGTTTTCTCAAAAAAGTGAAAACCCAACCCCGGGCCGCTTGGTCTAAACTCAGGGTTCGGACCAAATTATGTTTACCCATTCTCCCACAAACCCAAATATGCTATTAGTTTTGAAATCTGACCTTAATTTGATATAAAAATTCAATTTTTACAAAACTCTCTAATTCTACCCAAATCCTAGATTTTTACCATGAAAATTCTTTGTTTTTGCTGTAAAAGTGATGCAGAATAGTAAGGAATTGAAAGAACAAGGTTTGGAATCGATTACCTATGAATTGGGGATGAAGATTGTTGAAAAAAACTCGTTTTTAGGGCTGGAACCTTGAAAAATTGGAGAAGAAAGGGTTCTGCCCGTTTTTAATAGGTTAAAATATTAGCTGGGCTGGGCAACTGTGCGATCACGGTTAATTATATGCGATCGCACAGGGTAAGGGTAAATTGGTCACTGCGATCGCACAGGGTAAGGGTAAATTGGTCACTGCGATCGCGGGGGGGGGAGGGGGGGGGGGGNGGGCAGTGCGCTCACATGGATACTGGTGCGTTCGCACAGTAGAACCCGGACTGTTCTCCGCGATCGGACAAATAGCGTTGTGTTGGCACAAGCCAAATTTTTGGGACCCTTAGAGATTACTCTATGTGCTGGCAATCCTGCCTATGCGATCGCATAGCACAAATACCTGGACACCAGAAGAAGGAAAACCAGCAGTTCTTTTAAAGTGAAAATCACCCCTTGGCCTATCCGAAACTCACCTGAGCCCTCGGAGCTCCAAGCAAATCATGCGTGCAAGTCTAGAAACATCATACGGACTTGCTAGTGCGACAAAATCATGCAAATAACATGTAAATCAATGAATTAAAGCTCAAAACTCATCATTTTCAACAAAAACTCTTAAAGTTCATAATTTCTCAACCGGATGTCCGAATCACGTCAAACGGACTCCGTTTTTTCACAAAATTTCACATTTAACCTTTAAATGTCACAAAAAATATGCCGGCATCCGGAACCAAAATACGGACCCGATATCACTGATTTTTAGCATTATTTATTTTCTCTAGCATTTCAGCAAAACAATTTCTTTCAAAAATTGATTTTTAAGGCTTGGGACCTCGGAATTCATTTCCAGGCACACGCTCGAGTCCCATATTTTACTGCGGACCTCGCGGGATCGTCGGAACACGGATCCGTGTCCGTTTACTCAAAAGGTTGACAAAGTCAACTTTTATCGAATTTAAATTCTAAAAATTATTATTTCTCATATTTCCACATAAAAGATTTCTGGTTTCACGCCCGTACTGTGCATGCAAATAGAGGTATTTAATTTTATTCTTTTTATGGTTATTAAGCATGGAACAGAGTCTAATTTTATAAAATGACCCCTTGGGTCATCACAAGAAGAAGCAATACTATAAAACTTTAGCCGCTCGGCATTTACAGCTTTAACTTTCCCAAAACCCGGAACATCACAAACTCTGAACTACTGTAGCTCTATACAAAGGAATAAGGAATGAAAATGTATCTATATATCTCCTATATCTATACTAGAGTAGGAAGGGGACTCATGGGATCCTACGGACGCGGAAGAATTACCTTACGGTCTCCTAAGCAGCTACTAAGATGCGCCTAGCCACTGAACTGTGCACCGGTACCTGGATCTGCACATGGGGAAAACATACGCAGGAAAGGGCGTGAGTAATCAAAATTCGGTACTCCGTAAGTGCCAAGCCTAACCCCAGTCAAGTAGTGACGAGGTCAGGTTGAGGCTCTATTGAGTTTTAAAAAGATTCAATTATAAATTTAAAACAGTGAAATATAGATAAGCAATGATAAACAGGATTAATGGAAGCTGAAAGAATTAATAACAGAAAGAGAGCCCTCGGCTCAGCACAACATATATCTCAACAGTAAATATGCAATACAGTACAAGGGGAAAACTCCCAGATCTCGGTCTGTAGTCCCGATTTAAATATGCTATGCAGTATAGGGGGAAAGCTCCCGGATCTCGGTTCGTAGTCCCAATTTAAATATGCAATGCAGTACAGAGGGAAAGCTCCTGGATCTCAGTCCGTAGTCCCAATTTAAATATGCAATGCAGAAGTATGTCAAATGCGGCTTAATTAAACAGTTCAGGAAAAACAACAAGAAAGAATAAAGTAAAACTACCTAAGCATGGTGTAACTAGTAGCAAATAAGAGGAAATCAAGTAAGGACAGGTAGGAAAGCTTATTCTTAAGCTAACTACTCAGTTAAGACAGGAAACAGTAAGATAGGAATGAAAATGAGTGATGCCATGGAAGGAAAAATGGAATTTTAGCAACAATGACCCGTGTACGCACCCGTCACCTCACATACACGGCATCCACGTAAAAAAATCAGTATAAAAATTCCTAAGGGGAAGTCCCCAACACAGAGTTAGGCAAGCCACTTACCTTGTGTCACGACCCAAAATCCGTTCGGTCATGATGGCGCCGGACATCAATGTCAGGCAAGCCAAATCATTAATTAATTGAATAACTTTCCGTTTTAAAACATTTATGAAAAACACTTCCTTTCACTTCATTACATAATAACCAAATAAAAGTTTGTTAATTAAAACAATGGTTTAAAGATTTCACTTAAGAAATTATATCCCAATACATATCCCAGAACCCGGTGTTACAAGTATATGAGAAATTTCTAAGGATTTAACAATCATTACAAGCCTGTCCGAAATACAACTGGACAAGGAAATTTAAAAGAAATAAATACAGTACGAAGGAGACTCTGCCAGCTGCGGGTCGCCTCCGGATGGTGCAGCTCGCCTAAGTCTCCGAATCCTCCACATTGCCATGAAAGTACCTATGCAATAAAATGCACAGCAAGTGTAGCATGAGTATAAAAACAACGTGTACTCAGTAAGTCGCCGGCCTAACCTTAGAGAGGTAGTGA